>JAULBZ010009057.1:0-10282 GCA_032360805.1 Neoturris breviconis | reverse complement strand
TGAATAATAATTTTTGTTATGTTACTTTCACAGCAAAATTTAAAAATTCAGGGGGTCCACACCATACTAATGAAGGGCTTAAAATAATTTGGAGATTATCAAATATATTTTCAACGTCGTTTCACTCTCCTACACAGAAGTTATCGTGCGCAACAACAAAAAAAGAAAAAAAACGTCTGAGATGGAGTAGTTGCTGCATAAAAATCTATTAAATACAAAGAGACTGAGTTCCCAATGTGTTGCCGTGTTAATATCAAATAACTCCGTTAGACCATGACACATCAAACTGTGAATCCACAACATGCCTCATAAAAAAACAAAAGATATTTTTTGCGGTAATGTATTCTTAATAATGTCTTTTTAAATTAATCTTTAATTATCATAACCAGATAAATGTTTCACATAAATCCAGTGGGAAAAGAAAACACTTGTTCAAAGTCTACAGTAAAGACGATAGAAAAGCGTCGAAAGATGTTGTTAAAGATCTTTACTGCTGACTTTGAACAAGGTTTTGTTTACTGGAAAGTATCATTAAAAATATTATTTGTCTTGTATGTGGTTTTGTTCTATGACGGTCAATATAAGAGCAAATAAACACCACGAGGGAGTGATTGCTAATCATACTTTCAGACTACAAAGCATGAAGTCATGCTTAAAAACCCTCCTCCACAGTGATTATTGGAGCACTGGTTGGTTGACTTGCTTGTGGTTTTGTTTTACACATAAAGGTTAAAATGCGGAGATGGTTAGATTTTAGCCTTTCATGCGTTCTTGTGGCGGAAGTGAAAAGCGATAGGTGAGCGCGAAGCCCGATAAGTAATTTCCGTGCGACTTTTTAGTTCCTGTTTCCCGATTATCCCCGATATAATAGCGGCGGTAGCGGCTCTCTAAGAAACGTACGACTCCAGTCTAGTTAGATTTCAACCCAGTGAGCAAAAACTTGTTCAAAGTCAGCAGTAAAGACGCTGGAACAACTTAATCGCTTTCTAAAATAACATGTAATTGTTACATGTTACCTTAGCCATCTAAAATTGACGTCGAAATGACGTCTCGTCAGTGGTGATGGAATGTGACGCCTTTTTGACATTATTTTGGACGTTTATTTGACATTTTCAGTTGCAAAGTTACAAACTATTTGAGTATGTATGCAGTTTGTTGCAGTTGAAACACTTTTCACTTTCCTACGCAGAGACAATTGCGGCTATAAATCAATAAACGACAAAACAATATAATTAGATGAAAACGGGCGAATCGGATTATTTTTTTAGTAAACCTTCCTAGTGAAGAAAAACCTGTTCTGTTTGTATGTAGTTCTCGCGTCTTCATTATTCATTTTCCAAGTGGATTGTTCAAAGTCGACAGTAAAGATGCTATGAACAACGTTGAAAACATTGTTCTAGCGTCTTTACTGCTGACTTTGAGCAGGTTTTTGCCCACTAGGTATACTATTCCGCACATTTTGCATATTTGCAAGCCTGAATATAACTGTCGAACATGATTTGTGAAGGAGTGTTTTTGAGTAGTTTTAAAGTTGAAGGTTATACTTAAGAAACACTCCTCCGCAGGTGATATTTCGCAGTTATATTTATGCATTTGTTCAACCTCGTTCCTCGTAATGTAAAGTTACAAAGTGGTCAACTTAAAACAACTTAAAACAGCTTAAAACGACGTCGTGACGTCATTTTGACATACTTTCGACGTTGTTCTAACGCCGTGTGCTAGCAGTTCATATTGTTCTGTTTTTTACTATCGAAATACAACTAAGTCATGTGAAGGGATGCTGGATGGTACAAATTTACTACATTAACGTAATCGTGTCCCCAAAACTATAGCTATAAAAGCCGTAGATTGTCATAGTTATCGTCATCTATGGCGTCGCAGTCGTAGACTACCGTACAGCTAAGGCGTAGCTGTAAATTTCCCATTTGTTTTATATGTTTGCTATTTTACTCTCGTACCAATTGGCATACCGGAATTATAGGACTCAGGACCCTAGGACCCGGACCCAGGACCCAGGACCAGGACCCAGGATAAATAATTATATAATAATTTAAATAATTTAAATTCTGTGTGGTTTTCAGTTTTTAACTAAATGATACACTCTCCTCCACAACAAAAGTCCTGGTAGATCTATTTTGATGCAATTTTGTATCTCTGCTGAGGAGAGATTTATTCTAACATCTATGTTATTTTTGACCAACAAAAGTAGGTGTGTCTGTCTACAATAGATCTATTAATAGATCTATATCTAGTAATAGTTCTATCGTGGAAAAATAAATTAGTAGGCGTTTGGCGAATTTTGACCAATTCTTGACGTCACAACTGAAACGTAAATGCGAGAAACGACCAAGAAGTTTATCTCGGTAATTTATCGAGTGGACTAATCTTTTTGAAAACTCAAAATATTCTGTTGAAGCCTGGTACCCAACCGCATGGAATAAATTCTAAATTTCGTACCGTTCGTTTCCCTAATTAAAATTTAAGGTTTTTTATCTAATTAATTAATTTTTATCTAAATTAAAATTCCAAATATTTGCACACATTTACTCAGCCGGCAAAAACCTGTTTAAAATCAGCGAAATAACGTTAAAACCTGTTCAAAGAACGTTGTTCTAACGTTACTTTGCTGACTTTGAACAGGTTTTTGCCGGCTGGGTAGTATTTATGGTTACGAAAATGAATTTCAACATCATAGCGTTTTTACTGCGGATTTTGAACAAGTTTTTTACCACTGTGTGTGGTTATTTTTACCACTGTGTGTGGTTACTAGTCTAATAACTTATGTGTGAACAGCCCTTCCTGATAATAATAGATTTTTAAAAAAAGTTTGTCTTTTATTAAAATAACATGAAACACACATCCAGACTACCTGTGGCGATTTCCATTAAAAAAGTATAAATCGTTTACAATTTGGGCGACTTTTCATTTCGTCTTTAATAAATTATTTAATTTCGAACTTAAACTTGGAACGCGGAAGTCTATATAGTGTCAAGTCTAAAATTTTAAACAACTTTTTATTCCAATTCATTGGAAGGAAGATGTAGTTGGTAATACTATCCAGTTAGCAAAAACTTGTTCAAAGTACGCAATAAAGACGATAGATCAGTTGTTTTATAGCGCCTTTACTGCGGACTTTGAACATGTTTTTGCCTACTGTGGTGTCCAGTTTTCTTCTTTTTCCTTATGTTCAGATTTTGAACCTCCACTAGGCGAATTCGTTCGTGCGAATTCTAAATGAAGCCATTTCATTGGTTGAAAGTGGCATCATCTGTCAGGTGATATCGCTTTCAACCAATGTAATGGCTTTATTTAGAATTCGCGCGAACGATTTTGGTTAGTGGAGATCTGTCATAAATGATCTTCTTGCACTTCACTGTATATTCTATTTGTTTAACCCTTGTTTAGTATGGTGGGGTACCCCCGGAAATTTGTAATTGAAGGTAAGGTATTAGAAGATTCAGGGGGCAAAAATATGATGCAGATTTTTAAAATATGTTAGAAAATAACCTCCTAACTAATAATTTTTGTTATGTTACTTTCACAGTAACATTTAAAAATTCAGGGGGTCCACACCATACTAATGAAGGGCTAACTTTTGGGATGAGATTTTTTGATTCTCTCATAGATTCTATAATACACTTTTAGGTATTAATGTTTCAATATTTATTTTTAGGCTGCTGACTCAACATCTCCATCCAGGCTAATATCGAATTTAAACGGTAGAAAACTTCATAAGCCTTATTTGCTATCATCACCAGAGCTTGAGACTGAATTAGTTACACCTAGAAGTCATTCTAAACCAAAACATTCAGAAACAATGAGAGACTTACCTGCGGCAGAGACATTAACAATGTCACCATTCTTAGAGCATAATCAAATGATCATGAACAATTCATTTCATACTCAATCGATGGAGAAAATTAGACAAGAAGAACTTAATTCGATTGCACCAAAACATAGTAGTAGTAGTAGTAGTAGTAGTAACCATTTATATTTAAAGCATTCACCGTATCGTTCACCTCCTCGACATTATAAAGAACACGCGAGAGTAGGATCTCAAAGCGCAAGAATAGAACCTGAACACTCGAGAATAGAATCGTTGCCTCCACATGCTACCTATCCATATGTACTACATGCAACATCCCGGAAAAGATTCGAATCTGTACCGAATTATGACACTATATACCGGACTAGTTTGCCTACTAATTTTGACGAACATCATGGAAGAAACGGTTACGATGATTTCGATATCCCTTCTTCGACATTTTCCGGAAAATGTCCGGAAGGATGTCCGTGCTCCGCAAGAGGTAAACATGATATAAAGTCGCGTCCTCATTCAAAGCCTCGTTTTAAATATACACCAATACGTAACGATATTCCGCTCAATTATTATGAAAGGCAATTTAGAGGTAATCAAGGCAAAGTTGAAGGTTCAAATGCCGATCCTTTATCTCCAAGGTGGTCACAGGCGTCTTTTCCTCGATACGAAGAACCTCATCCATATTATCACATGCCAGAGCAACCAGATTCACCCATATCAAGATCATTTTTAGAAAGAAGCATGCGTTACGAACACGAACGAAGTAAAAGAGAAAGTGATTACTCAATACGAATTGAAGCTAACGAGAAAAGGTCGAGTGCTTTTTCTGTTATTCGACCTTCAGCAATTAATCGAGTTTATTCGAATGAAAGTGGATATGCGAGTGATCCTACCAATACATCTATGACACATAAAGGATCCGAAGGACCTGAGTATAGTACTAAATATCGCCACCCTTCTTACAGTGAACCAGAAGTCAGTAAAGTAACACATAGGCCGTATCACGATCAAAGTAGACATGACATACGCGAGCAAGGTCAGCATACAACTATTTATGATGAAGCTTCAAAAGCCGCATTAAAAGCATTTGATGCTCATATTGAGAAAATGATGGCTGAATCACGTGACAGTAGAAAATCACGTGATAACCCACGTGATCACACAGTAGTCCAACATAAGCATGAAATGAATCAAGAAAAGTCTATGCATATCAAGCATGAGCGAAGATTTAGTTCAACGTCATCTCCACCACACGCTCTTTCATCTCCGCCACACGCCCTTGTTCAAGTATCAACAGTAGATAGTACACAGACTCCCAATAAAACTCAAGCTGTGGGTGGGTTGTTAGGTTTAACAATGGTAGCAAATGAACATTTGGGACAAGCAATTGCTAAAGAAAAGAGAAGAACAAAAAGTAAGGGATTATCTTACCGTAATGCATCAATTAAACGCCCCCTTTGATTAAACGCCCTCCTTAAGCACTAAAATATTTAATAAACGCCTCCCTCTTTTAAACGTGAATGTTAGAATAACGTTAAACGTCCTCTTTACTACTGACTTTGAACAAGTTTTTACCCGCTGGGTCGCTCTTTACAGAGAAGAGTACTGAATCAACGACCTTGCAATTGATTGGTTTATTCGTTCCAAGGAAACCAATCAATTTCTATATCGGTTGACCGAACAATCTCCTTCGCAGTTCTATTCCTTGACAAATGTCAAACCAAGGGTTTATCATCTGCGGAGAAGGTTATTGAATCAACCAACTTGCATTTGATTGGTTTCTTGGTAAGGAAGAATGGTAGTTTACATGGCAGCTTTTCTGTGGTTTCAGGTTTAGCCTTATTTGCCGAATTTTGTGTAGATATTAAAATAGGATTGTCTCTTTTCTACGCAAGTTGTTAAAGTTGTTTTCCATTAGTCGAAAAAATATCGCGCGCAAGCCAAAAGAAGACATTCCATTGGTAGAAATTGACATCACATGTCATGTGATGTCAATTTCTACCAATGGAATGTCTTCTTTTAGCTTACGCGCGATATTTTTCGCCTATAATAGAAACCAACGTTTAGAAACTTAATATTAGCAAGCTCGTTCCCAGCCCCTTTTGTCTTTTTTTTACGAGAAAAATAAAAAAAAGACAAAAGGTGCTGGGGACGAGCTTGCAATATTAGATAATAGAAAATAAAAGAGTTAACCCAGTGGGCAAAAACTTGTTCAAAGTCCGCAGTAAAGACGATAAACGTTCTTCTAGTGTCTTTACTGCTGAATGTGAACAAGTTTTTGCCCGCTGGGGAAAATAAGGTTTAAAAAAGTCAGAGTTTATAGCATTCCAGCTGAAAGCTAGATATTCAAAGGTCGTAGTCATTGACATTAAATAATGCTCTCACTCTCTAGATAACAACTGTTTACATTTATGGCAATTCCTACGTAGTATGTTAGACCAAGAGAAAGATAAACCAAATAAATGTATTGAATGGACTAACCGGGATCGTGGTGAATTTCGTCTCATCAAAACAGCTGTTATCGCAGATCTATGGGGACAATCTAAAAATAGAACATGCATGACATACGAAAAAATGGCGCGTGCTATGCGCTATTACTATAAGATGAAAATCTTAGAAAAGGTTCCTCACAAACGATTACATTTTCGTTTTGGAGAAAAGATGCTGGCTAAAGTTCTTGATTCAAGTACATTGAAACCATTACGTCATACTTCAGTAAGTACCGAATATGCTGACAAAGGAAATTCACAAAATAGTGTTATTACACCGGAAGCCGATTTTTTATCGCAACGAAACACTCAAACACATCCGTACTATGAAAATAAAATGATAAAAAGACCAGCATCTGAAGGTTCCATACCTACATATGTTTGTCCCGCAGAAGCACTAAAGGCCCCTCAGACTTTCCAGAATCACAATGGAGCTATCCCAATATCTACCATACAGACAACACCTGTAATTCGATCAACGAATTCCGAAATAAACATTCAACAGGCTAGTGAAAATAAAAGTGCGAATGAATCTAATAACAGCCCCAGTGATACGAACTTGACCCCTTCGGATAGTGATAACGGAGTGGCATCATATTCTGGAGATGATAATGGAGTGGCATCATATTCTGGAGATGATACACCTGTTAGTTCACCTATGTCTGAATATGACGGAGAACTTATTGTTGATACTGAAGCAGAATAGACTAACCTACAGGTGTCGTCAAAATAAACGTTAATAGGACGTCAAAACAACGTCATATGCTGGACACTATTTGAATGAGACGTTGTTTTGTTATACAGCATGAACAAAATATCAACCAGTGTTTGAATTAAGAACAAATAATTGCTGCGGAGGAATGATTTTTGTGCATTGCCAATGCTCAAAAACCACTCCTCCACAGTGATTGTTTCTAAATCGACGTTCGTTGCACGGTAGGAAAGAATATTGAATACGACAACTCCATATATGGACTGTTTATTACTATATATGATATCCGTGTTTGCGACGTCTTCCAAAATTTGGGATAAAACCTTTTCCAAATAATTATAAACTTTTCCGGGGGTAAAGTTTCTTTGTCATGTGGGTAATTATGCATTGTAACAAACGCACATTCTCTATGTTGCTAGAATCCCAGCCGGCAAAAACCTGTTTAAAGTCAGCAAAATAACGTTAGGACAACGTTCAAAACGTTGTTCTAAAGTTATTTTGCTGACTTTGAACAGGTTTTTGCCGGCTGTAATGTACATGATTTTACTATAAACATTAGGTTACATAACATTTTTAATATTTATGACGTCATTCTACAATTTACAAATCAGATTATATATTTTGCAGACCAGACCGCATGGAGAACATTACGACGTCATACAGGCAATAATGACGTCATATGCTATTTTTTTCAATAGCGTATTGTTCATTTTGGCTCAAAGTACAACCTCGTTCCCAGGGCTTCTTGCAGAAATCCTGAGAACGAGGTTGGCTCAAAGTAGTAATTGGCCAAATTTTAAAGTCAAACCCCTATTAGTTCATGAATTATTTAGTCCCCACCCCGGACTTACAAGGATCGAAAAAGCCCGCACTTAATACTTTCTCATAAAACTTAGGATAACTATTTGTTATTTTGAACCACATTTTTTATCCTCCTTTGAAAAGGGTTAACATTCGAATAAATCAAACTCCAGCAATATTGAGATTAAAAGAATTAAAATACCCAACAAGGCAAGAAGCCCTGGGAACGAGGTTGATACCCAACCTTACTTAAGATATATTGGAAATTGAGGCGTCATCTCCACCACACGCTCTTTCATCTCCGCCACACGCCCGTACAGGCGTCGTACTAATTGAAACAAAATACTTCAACAAACTTTTGTAATTGTAATACTGTAGAACTTATACTACAAGGGTTAAAATAACTGCCGATTATCACTGTGGAGGAGAGAATTTTCAAAATATTTTCAGCCAAATTGGCTAAAAATATTCTGAAAAATCTCTCCTCCACAGTGATGATCGGCAGTTATTTCAACCCCTGTAGTAGTAGCATATTCTGCATTATAAACCATATCATTTCCCTCATATGATATCATTGTTTTCAGCTGTAACCTCGTCCGTTTCTCTTGAAAATTCGAGTTATAGAAATATTCGCTTAACTCGATCATTCGTTACCTCGAACTACACATTCTCTGGTTCTTTGGAGGTTCCAGTTAAGCGGTTAATACTGAGTGAGCAGAGACTTGTTCCAATTCTACGGTAAAGACACTAGAACAACGTTGAAAAGTTTCTTTATTGCTGGCTTTGAACAAGTATACTGGGATTGCAGCAGTTTCTTTTCTTTAATATCCTCGTGTAAAAAAAACATAAACAGTACAACCTCGACTCCAGATCTCTTATTTAAATATAAAAGTCTGGGAAAGAAGTTGCTTATGAAAATGGATTTTTTTGTATATACCCAGTGCTCAAACTGATATCAAAAGATAGCTACAAAAGGGTTATTTTTTAGTAGAGATTCAGTATGTAGCCGAAAGGCGCGCTCAAAAATCACTCTCGCTCAATGATTGTGAGCAAAAACGTGTTTAAAGTCTGCAATAAAGGCGCTAGAACAACGTTGTTGTTGTTGTTGTTGTTCTAGCGTCTTTAATGCGGACTTTGAACAAGTTTTTGTAGGTAGTTATTCTTAGTTGAAGCGCTGAAAACCTTTTACATGCCGTTCAATATTGTTCTGTATATATTATTATTATTATTACTATATCTGATATATATATATATATATTTGTTTATAAACATCATGTTTGCATACATACTTTTTGACACAAAACAAGCTTGTTCTTTCTTTCCTTGTGGGAAAAATATTGTTCAAAGTCAGTAGTGAGTACTTGAGTACTTCATGAAACCGGGAAGAAAATCGAAAAATCGGGTAATGGAAGTAACGTAATGAAAACGGAAAACACCAGAGTGAAAACAGAATTAACAACGGCTTGCTGGTCTATCCTTAATGTAAACTGGAACGACAAAGTGGGGAAAAACTTGCAGCCAAAATGCTAGAACAACGTTATAAACTGTTGCTGCGGTGAACAAGTTTTAAATAATCAATGCGGAGAAGAGATTTTTGAGCAGCTTCAGAGGCTTTGTAGCATGAAACCGTGCTCAATTTCCGCTGTGAAAATTAGGTCTTATTCAGAATACTCAACATTGCTTCATACAATCGCTTCTACTATGCGACATAACAGGTTGTATTTGGGTCTATTCAAAAGAATAGGATACTTTAACCCAAATAGGATTGGAGGAGCTGATTTCCTTTGTTTAAAGTTTTTTTTCCTGTCTTTATGTGACGCCTTAAAGTGGATTTACGAAAATCGAAAATTAAAAGAAGACATTCCATTGGTAGAAATTGATGTCGCATGGCGTGTGATGTCAATTTCTGCCAATGGAATGTCTTCTTTTGGCTTTTGCGTGAAATATTTCCCCTATTGTAAATTCCAATTATGCCCATAACTTGGAAGATGCTCTTTTAATTAGCTAAATGCTATATTTTGAAGTCACCGAGAAATAAAAAATAAAATTCATGATTTCAAACTTCTTTTAACTCAAGTTACATTTCCCTATGTTAATAAATTTAAAAATATAGCTAATATACCCAACCTCGTTCCCAGGGCTTCTTCTCTCTTGAAGTTTAAACCGCTCCTTCGTGTTTCGAAAAGGCAAGAAGCCCTGGGAACGAGGTTGCTAATATACCTAGTACGCAATTGACATGTGAACGTCAAAAAGACGTCGTGACATAAAAAATCTCTTTGTCTCAAAGACCTTCTTAGCGCCCTTTAAATAAATTGATCTCTTTAAATGCGTTATCCGTTAAAAATTCGTCAGTTAGATTAAATTTTGCATTGGTGACAAAATATTTGAATAAATTAACTTCTGTAATACGTTATCAGTTAAAAATTTGTCGGTTTGTGATACAATCTTGCATTGGCGACA
>JAULBZ010009056.1:0-10282 GCA_032360805.1 Neoturris breviconis | reverse complement strand
TTTTTACAGGCAAAGATGACTGAATAGCATTCCAGGAAACAAGGGAATTGAATCTGATGGAATGTTTACCAAAACTATAGATGACAGATAGATGACACTGAATGCATGAGAGTACTTACAGGAGTATGGTCGCGGCCGACCTAGGTTATGTTTATCGTATAAAATGAACAGTGCTAGGGATAAAGGACTGACTATATAGTATATATATAGATTAATATAATCTAGAATTGATTATACTTTTCTACTTTCTGTCCCACTACTCACGTGGCCCGTGTGTTGATTTGTAAATGCGGACGGCGTGGTAACCAATCACTGATTTTCGGCTGACTTTAGAGACGAAATTGCAAAGGGGGTCGGAGCTAATTAAAAATAAATAAATTCAAAAGAAATTCATAATTTATATTAATTTTACTTAATTTGTACGTATTGTATGTTTACGGATTGCTTAAAACTGCAGCATTGTATAAGAAAGTTTTATAAGAAAAGTAGAAAATTTATTTAATTGTTTTGACATCTCACCCGGGAAAGTTACAGTAAACAAATTACGGGCACTTTTGTTCATATCGGCACTTTTTTTTCGCATACATTATCTGCCCATTTGTATTTTGGCACAACAATTAAACATTCCTTTGTGCCATGTAGCTGGGTGCGAACTCAAAAGACGAAAATTTTCTGTAGAAGATGGTTGTTTGTTTTTGTTTCTTGTGAAGTCGAAACATTCTTTTTACAACGATTACTATGAAACAGCCTAAAATATGTTTATGCATTCAACCCATTCAATACACGTGAGTCTCTTTTCATGTTTGTTTTTGCGGTATTCCATTGCAAATTTATGTAGCTATAGCTAAAAGTGTACTGAAATTCCTGATTTAGATGCCTGGACATGTCTGAGTTACAACGCTTCTTGTCAGGTATCTTGAACTGATTTATATTCTGCTTTCCACTTTAAGATAATCATCAAGCATAAGTAGTGATTGCGCTTTAGAGGCACATTGATTGAGTTTTAAAAATTATTGTAAAAAAAGTTTTAAGATTATTGACCTCTAGCTAATTCTCATGCATCTGTTCCAAATCTGGAATGTTGACTATGAGTTTCAAAACGTTCAAGTAATGTTTCAAACATTCGAATAAGCACATGTGTGAAATTAAAACTGTTCTAAATGCTACACATATGATTATCTATCGAATTCACTGCCGTCTGGCTGTAGGTAATCGATTTTCCTGATTTTTAACGGCTTTATACATCTGCATCATGCATCATCTTTTCGCACTCATTTTTCATTGAAAAATAACAAATAAACATTCTGCACCTCGTTTCGCGATAACAGCTTGCGTCTACCATATTTCTTTTCATTAATTTGAAAATTTACAGACCAGATATTTTTCTTCAGATCAGAATATGTCTTACATGAATGTTAACGTGATAATTTGCAAAGAAATCTGGTCTTAGTAATTAATACAATCAAATTGCCGATGAAATCTTGGATGGGGTAGCCAGGCAGCGTGTTTGCCGTTAAAGCCGTTAAAAGTCAGGAGAAATTGATTACCGACAGCCCCTAAGAAGTAAACACCTAAACCTAGCCCAAAAAAGGGCCAATAATAGGGTTAAATTATATGCTAAACTAAATTTATAGTTCCTAACTTTTTAGATGACTAAAGCTAACCTTGTTTCAACTCAAAAATGGGTGCTAACTCCAAGAACCTGGTCTACCAGAACGTTGAAAAGAACGATCATAAAGTTCTACTTGATGGACTTAACTTGTTTCAGTTACCACATAAACTATTCACAAACTCATTATCTTCAACATTGAATGTACTTGACATAAGTAACAACAAACTTCAGAACATTCCATACCAAATTGGATTCTTAACCGCTCTTCAATTTCTTTATGCATGCGGCAATGTCATAACAAGTATTACACCAAATATTAAAAAATTAAATTTGTTAAAAGTTTTAGATTTGTCTCGCAACCATATAAAAGAAATACCTAGAGAATTTTGTTTTTTAAAACAACTTACGTACTTGAATCTTTCTGGAAATGATGTCCAAATCATACCAAATTATGTTTTATCACTTCCAAGATTGAAAAGACTGTTTCTTTTAAGAAACGTATCGTTGGTGAATGTTCCAAGGTCAATAGCACGAGAGGGATTGGAAGCTATTCGATCATATTTAAATGTTACGGTTGAATCATGTGTAGATTTACCTACACAACTAGTACATAATAATATATCAGAAAATCCTGGCTACTATAGAAATGATGTGTGTAAAACAACAACTGAAAATGTCTCAATTATCAAGGATTTAGTCAAAGTATTTTCAGAACAAATGAAGTTAGTAAATAACTACAGAAATAAAATTATGTCAAATCAATGTACGAGAATAATATATGATAAGAAACCACAAACAAATAAATCAGAACAGTTGTATCAAAGAAGTACCAGCATGTTACAAAATACACCATTTAACAAATGTCAGGGCTGTGGACAAGAGAAATCTTTACTAAGGCGACTTTCAAGTACTTCCGAATATGGTTCATTATCACTGACAGATTACAGTTCAATACCATTAGTGGAAAATGATCAACAGATCATAAATTGCGATGATATTAGTGACAGTTGCTGCACAAGTGAATGTAATTGTTCTGTTGATTGTGATTACCAAAACGATAGTTTGACCAGCATTGAGTTGGAAGTTGACAGTGATGAACAATTTAATTGGTATGTATAGTGGTCAAAATAAGAGCAAATAATCACTGTGGAGGAGAGATTTTTGAGCCTGAAGCTATGCTCGTAAATCTCTCCGCCACACACACTGATTATTTGCTCCTATTTCAAACCCTGTGGTATGAATCTATTTGTAAAACTCTGCTCAAAATAACAGTCACACTACAAAGAAGTGTTATTGAGCTTCAGGTTACAAACACCACTGTGTTATCAAATTGCTTGAAATAGGAGCTCTTATTTAGAACACTGCAAACAATAATTTTGACATATCTTTATCACAAGTCTGTGTGGTATGCACTCCACCACAAAAAGTGTTTCAGAATGTTTGGACAGTGGGTCTGTATAAAAGAAAAGGATACATTCCTTCCACGTTGCTTAAATATATTTGCTAAATATTAATGTTTACCTCTAAAAAGAGCATTTATCTCATATAACATATGCCTAAGCCTCAAAATAACTCTCAGACATCACCTCTGGAAAAACTCTCCTCCACAGGTGACCTTTGACTCTGCCACATAGTTTATCTATTGTATTGGTTTATGAACTTAACTTATATTACAGTATTCAAAGTAAGAGCAAATAATCACTACAAAGGAGGGATTTTTGAGCATAGCTTTAGGATTTGTACCCTGAAGCTATGCTAAAAACTCACTCATCCTCAGTGATTATTTGCTCTTATTTCGACCACTGTGCTACTGATACTTTTTAGTGATTTCAACGCATACGAATTTGTCAATGCTTTTCAAGAACTAGTTGTGATGAATAAAGGTGTCAAGTTAACAATACCAAAGTTCAATTTGTCAGGTCATAAAAATGAAGATTTTACTGTTGATGTTATTTGTAATTCAACATGCGAACCAACTCTGGATTCATGGTCAATGTTAGCATCACAAATTATACATCTTGGTCCACATGGTGCAAAGTTTTATTGCAGTATGCCAGCTGTAGTAAAACTACCTATAGGTAAATTAATTTCAGAGAATATATATTTTAAAGATCTTACAGTGTTTATTTATATAATGACGAAAGGAATCGATTGGAAACTTTTCGATATCACACTCTTTTTACGCAAATATACTCTCCATTTAAAATATGAATACCAATATATGTAAAGAAGAGTACTGAGTTTAAAGAAGTCAACTAAGTGCAAGTCTATTGACATACACCTAACTGTCGGACATCACCTGTGGAGGAGTGATTTTGCGTACAGTTTTAAGTTATTTTGAGGCTTCTTGACATGACACTTTAATTTTGACATTGTAGTTGTGCACCACTTTGTATTAACTCTATTCTTTTATTTCATGGTAGGAGTCGCTTTAGAAGAAGGTGATATTGTTGAATGTTATACAAGTGATACTGATGTCCATGAAGAAACGAATTGGCAAAAACTGGATACGAATGAAATTCATGTGGCTGGATCATATGTTCAATTTGAAGTAACCCACTTTTCATTATTTGCTGTTGTTATCACTAAACCAAGACCAAAAGTTTCAAAAATAATTGAAGCATCACGTGGAGGTATGTTATACGGCAGATACCATACAAGCTTATTGAAATGAGAACCACTCAAGTTACAGTATTCTTTTGAATTGCTCCCAGATGATTTTTGCTCAAGTGATGATATTGCCATTCACCCATAATTTCAAATTGTATTTCGACACACATATTTTGAAAAGGTTTTTAGAAATATTTGTAAAACAATGACAAGAATAGCAACGCGCTCAAAGTCTCTTCAGAGAAGTGAGGTTAACAGGAAAAAAATATGTCTCTCTTTCAGCAGCTCCTTTATTGTTAATGACTGATCACTTTATTTACTTTAGGGCTGGTAATTTTACCCGATAAAAACCTTGGTTGTCCAGTTAGTGTTAATTTTCCTTGTCGTACATTAAACTCACATGAAATTGATGCTAGTATTGAATTACTTTATTATGATACGTTTTATGTATCCAAAGATTTATTGGAATCAAATATGAATGCATTGGCTGGTCCAGTCATTTCATTAGGTCCAAATGGATGTCAATTTCTAAATGGTGTGGATGTTACTATACCATTACCAAAAGGTAACTTTGTTCAAGTTTGGAATAATCATTGTGGAGGAGGAACTGTAGCCTGAAAATATATACTCAAAAATTACTCCTCCACAATGATTACAAGCCTCAATATAACGGTCAAAAATCACCTGTAGAGGAGTGTTTTTTTAGTACAGCTGCTTGTGATTATTTGTTTTAATGTATGATTAATATCTCACTAGTTTTCTTTGCGTATTTCCTTTTATTTTGTTCTGATCATTTATCTTATTTTTGATTTAGGTAAAGCATTGAAAGAACTGTTTGGTGAACGCTCTGTTATTTTCATGTGCAGTCAAACTTCAGTTGGGTTAAAACCAATTTGGCAACCATTTGAAACTGAATATACAATAAACTGGGAATGTAGTCCATGTACCGTAACTTTCAAAGTGCACCATTTTACATTGTTCTCTGTGTTCTGGAACATCCTTGATGTGACTTTGCCAGAGCATTTAAAACTTCATGCGTCATCACATGTGCCACATTTCAGTTTCTGGGTCTACTTTCAAGCTTTGATGACTGATTGCAATGAGAGCAAGAAATTTGGTTTGTGTATTTTGTGTAATCGATTTGGGAGTCAGTCTATACAAGGCTTGGCCCAATACCCATTAGAGGTTGGGATGTGCAAACCAAGAAAAGTTAAAACTGGAAAATTAACAATTCAGTAAGTTCAGTTGTCAAAATAAGTGTAAATAATTACTATGGAGGGAGGGATTTTTGAGCATAGGTTTAATAGCCTGAAGCTATGTAAAAAAAAGCTCTTCCACAGTGATTAATTGCTCTTATTTTGACCACTGTTGTCTTGTGATTGGTAAAAATAAGAGTAAATAATATCTGTGGAGAAGTGTGAATTTGACAATTATTGACTTCTTTCCAGCTAGCTTCCAAATGATGGTCAGACATCACCTGTGGAGATGTTTTTGCTGAAAACTGTATTTAAAACACTCTTCCACAGGTGATCTCTGACTGTTATTTTGGAGCTTGTTCCACAAACTAACTCTGTGAGGTTTAGATGTCTTTAGATGGATATTAATTTTATGATTAAGTTAATAACGATGCTTGAATTATGAATCTTTTCTGCAGTGAGTGTATTCGGAACACTAGGGTAGAATTAAGAGAAATAATCACTGCAGAGGTGTGATTTTTGAGCATAGCTTCAGGTTACGATGCCTGAAGCTGCACTCAAAAATCTCTTACACAGTGGTTATCTTCTCTTATTTCAAACACTAAGAAGCCATCTCCAAAATTCGTTTCAAAAAGCAGATATTTTAGCAGCTTTAAAGTAGTCAAGATCAATAAATTTGAGAAAAATTAATGTACAATGAGGATTATTAAGTCAATGAGCTTGAAATTAATTGGTTTCTTTGGGATGAAGAAACCAATCAATTGCAAGATCATTGATTCATCACTCTTCTCCTGCTCTGCAGAAAAATCAGTAATTTGCTTACTTTCAATTCTTAATTTTTAGACTGAAATCTGGTATGTTTGAAGCCGATGAATCTGTTGGTGAATCATCTACAGAGTTATCAAAAGTTGTTGATTTCATTGGTCATGATTTTGATGTTCATTTTGCTTGTATTTTTAATTCTGCTGCACCCAATGTTGGTCTGTTTGGAAAAGTTGAAGTTACAACCACTGATTCTCATGAAGGCGAAGAATTTGCATTCAATTTGATCAAGGTATATCTTTTAAATCATTCTTTGTAAGGGATTGATTTTTCTGGAGATTAAATTTCGTGGATTAGAAAAACTGCAAAATTTAAGCATTTGGCGAGGATCTACTTTCGTGGTTCCGGCGAGGATCTACTTTCGTGGTTCCGTCATTTCTACAAATTTCTTCAGGATTGGCTTAAGGCCAACCTTGAATTTTTTTGTAGAATTAATTTTTGCATTAAATAATGAAGAGATTAAATCTCCATCTATATAACATGTTTTGTTTTTTTGTAGTTTGTGGCTTGAAAATTTATCCATGGATAATTCCAACTCCCGGGAGTCTGACTTTGAATTTCGTGGACCAGCCAAATATTACATGGGGATTTATTTTATTGGTTGAGCGTTTTAGGAATATTTTGTCGAGACTTATTATTGCAGAGATTTATTTTCGAGGATTTCCCTAAAATCCACGAAAACTGCAAAATTTAATCCCCGCAAAAATTAATCCCTTTATAGTAGAAGAAATATTGAAACTAAACTTTGCTCCTTTTTTTGCTTTTTTTTTGCATTAACTATGCTCTCGATATAATATGAGAATCAGTTCAGAGTGAAAATAACTGTGATAAATTGTTTATTTCTGTTTAACATGTAACTTATATATATTTTAGAGCACACAATCCACAAGATTTACAAATACTTCTAAGACAAAGTTACCTTCTGAATGGGAAAGTAAAGTTACCAAAGAATTAGCTGGTAGGAATATTTTTTAAAATATATGTATATATATTTACTTTTTGATATGGAATGTCGTCAGTAGCCTGCAGCAATGCTCAAAAATCTCTCCTCCACAGTGATTATTTGCTCTTATTTTGAACACTGAACATTGACCTCCAAATTATTGTACAAATGATTTCAAATTAGAAAGGCTTCTCCGAAGAAGTTCAACAATTCTAAATTTAAATTAAAAGATATTTGCGTTTATCAGTCTCTCCACAGTGATTATTTCCTATTGTTTCAACCACTGTATAATGAGCAGAAAAAAAGATCAGACTTGGCTGGACAGTGTGCCATAACTTAAAGGCTGTTCTGCCCTATTCTTATGAACTCCACATGATACATTGGTTGAAAGTGATTTCACCCTGTCCGGTCTGTTTTATGTTCACCCTTCTTAGCAGAGATATGCACGGATCGAAATAAGAGTCCTCTTCAGTAATTATCTACTCTTATTTCAACCACCGGACGTGAAACCTCATGATTACGGTCAGACATTACCTATTTTTTTTTTAATCAACCACTGGACAGCTGAATATTGCTTAAAAATTCTCCTTCACAGGTGATGTTTGACCATTATCTTGAGGCTTGCACATGAATGTTTTTAGGTCTTCTAAGTATTGATGATCATATGTGGAAAGAACTTGCTTTATCTCTTGGATATAACAGGGTTGAAATTCAAACAAAATTCGCAAACAGTCTGGAACCTATTCATGAAATGTTAGCTGATTTCATGGGGCGTGGTGGGCAAGCTGATGAATTCATGACAGCAATGTATCGTGTTGCAAGAATGTTCAAGTTAATACCACTTGATGAAATGAGAGAGAATCAACAAAATAGACGATTAGAACAACAACGGGATGTGCCTGGTATGAAATTTATTTTGTCTGGAAATTCTATTCATCAGAGTTTTTATAAAGACATTCACAAGTACATGAAAATGAGACGTTGTGCTCAAAGTAGAACTTGTTACAATGCTATAAGTTCCTTTTTGTGCAGTGTCCACACCACAACACGTTCTACTTTGAGCAGCCAACAACCGGTCTTCTTGTTAATAGGTCTATAGTATGTCTACGACAGAGGGTGTTAAATCATCAAACTTACAATTAATTGGTTTCTTAAATTCTTTGGCACGACGGAATTCTTAGCTATTCTATTTGAATTTCGTTATTCTTAATTTATCACACAAGTCTAATTGATCGCTTGTTTACAATTATTTCACCTGTATATATAACTTTTGAATGTAAGCAATGAGAAAGTATTTCCCAGTAAAAAGGTAAGTCATATTTTAAAATGATCCAACAATAATTTAACTTAAAGGTACATAATCACCTTTTTCGGTCAAACTTTCAATATCTATGTCAAATGGATAAGTGACACACACTGAACATACCCAGAAAATTTCAGAGTCTAAAATTGTCAGTAAGTGGCAAAACAAGCAATTCTTCCCTCTGAACACAAAATGTTTGGCCAAACAAGATGACTGTCACACACTAAGCATAGAAAATACATAATTTCCTACAACTTCAATCAATTATATCTCCACTAATATTCATTTTTATGGAGTCAAATCTTCAGAGAATGTTACAAGCAAGATGAACTTTCATCTAGACTATAGAAGGAAAATTTTGAGAGAAAAAATCGGAAGGTGATTTTGTACCTTTAAGTGTGTCAGGGAAATTCAGTAGTTGTGCTATAACAAGCTCAAAATAACTGTCAGACATCACCCATAGAGAAGTTCTTCAAAGCTGAATAGTACTCAAAACACTCCTCCACAGGTGACGTCCAACAGTTATTTTGAGACTTGCTATAAGTAGGCTGTTTTTGTTAGAAAGATTAGTTTGTCTACTATTTGATACATCCAAATAATTAGAATGTAGTTAAGAATCCAGTGGGCAAAAACATGTTCAAAGTCCCCGTTAAAGACACTAGAACAACGTCCCAGGTGTCGTTACTTCAGACTTTGAACAAGTTTTTGCCCACTGGGAGCCATTTTTCCATTAAAAAGATGTTAGTTTAGCCTTCGTTTTGATCTCAGGACCTTCGTCAAACTTTTGTGTTTGTCCTAATTCTACGAGCAGTAGTAACGCGAGAACTATGACCAGTACGACAACTGGAAAACGAAAAATCGAAGCACTGTTTTCGAGAGAACCATTATCGGAATCAAAGTTTGATGACATTGCCGGTGAAATTTCGAAGATGTGGAAATCAATTGGTCGAAAATTAAATGTATCGGAACCAGAGTTACGTGAGATTGAATTAAATTATCAACACGCAGGTGAAAAAGAAAAAGCTTTTCAAATGCTTATTGCTTGGAGAGAAAGAGATCCAGAGAATTGCGTCTCTGGTGCGTTATATACTGTCCTTCATGATTCCGGTATGAAATATACTGCCACGAAGTGTATGCAGTAAGGGATTCCATTGCGAAGAATGGCGTTATTTTTGGTTACAACTGATTCAGTAGTGTATATTTGGTGATTATGCCCCCTCTTTAATCGAGTTGATTATAAACTCAAAAAGTACCCAAGAACCTCGAATATGATAACTGCACTCTTTCGCTGATGATATTAATGCATTCTTCGCAAGTTGGTTGACATTTATCCCTGCTTTCCCTCTTGACAAGCGACGCCTAATCGATGTTGAAAAACGTCAATATGACGTTTAATATATATACGTCACGTGTCGGCAGGGTCACAGGTATAATTGTTCAAAGCCAGCAGTAAAGATTTCAGTGAATATATGAAAATGACCCAGCCTAGTCAGTTTTCCCTTCATTTTCTTTATTTTTGACATCTTTAGCATCTTTACTGTAGACTTTGAACAATTTTTTGCCGACTGGGTAAGTCCTGATATCTGCATTTAATTTAGTGACAAATATTTTGTACGTATGTATATATTTTGTATTTAAATTATATTTACAGTTTTATCTTTTTTTTAATCCAACGACTATATGAGTAGTAATATTAGGATTATACAGAAAGCGAAGATGACATTAGGGACCATCTCCAAAATTCGTTACCAGGGGAAGAGTGCTGAATCAATGATCTTGCAATTGATTGGTTTCTT
>JAULBZ010009055.1:0-10282 GCA_032360805.1 Neoturris breviconis | reverse complement strand
TTTGGTAGTGTAAAAAACTTTTGCAACAGATATTGACTGCTTTTTATACTCTTCTAAAGTAAATTTCGACCACAAAACGAAAAAATAAGTTCCACAAAATTGAGCTTCGAACCTCAAAACGCGAAAATAAATTCGGCAAAATCAACTTTCGAACCTTAACATGAAAATAAATTCTGCGAATTCCGCGATTTTCAGGACCTCGATTCACGATTCACTATTTTAAATATTTTCCTCGCCTCTGGCGCAAAAAGTTATAATATTAATTGATGTTGCTGAAGAGATGATAGTCTGGATTTCTTCGTATTAAAATGGTTTTATTTAAATACTTCTGTACTTAAAATAAGAACAAGAAGCCAAGTCGGCTTGAAAATCTAACCTCAGCCATCTCTCACCGACAATCCCTAATATAAATATCTGAGACAAGGTAAAATTTGTGCAAAAATTCGGAATTTCAACTGAGATAAAACGCCTTAAAATTTAATTAAGAAGAGAATTGCATGCAATTTGCATTTGTTCCTGGGTTCTAACTAGGCTGCTAGAAACAACAAAATTTGTCGAGTTTTCTAAAAGATCTAGGATCCTCAGCCCTAAGTCTTAAGTCTACTCGATAAATCACTGAGATAAATTTAGCGGTCATTTTAGCATTTACACTTTACTTGTGGTGTGTGTTGTTTGCTACAATTCGTAAAATCAACTAATTTTGTGCATATTTATCCTCTATGTGAATATTTTACGTAGAAATAAATGACAGAAAAAAAACAACATAAAAATAGGTTTTTATATTTCTTTGTTAAAGTGAAAAGGTGAAGGATTTAAAAGGACCTTTGCCAAACAAATATATCCTGGCAATTAAGAGTCTGTCTTAGGCACAGATAAGATCATATTCACAAGAGTCTTGATAAGGTAAACCTCATAAACCACAACAACATTTTTGTTAACAACCAGCCATTACAGAGCTGTGTTTAGTCTGAACAGGCTAAGAGGCTGTTGTATTGAGTGAGTATTTTCGTTTATTCTCTTCTGGACTTTTTATCTCTTTCTTTACTTGATGCTACTGCCTCTTCTTATTTGCCAGATTTGCAATCACTGGCTCAACAGGTGTCATCCATTAAATTTCTTAGCAAGCAATTTTTTTCTTAAATGAGACAGTAGTACCTTTCCTTCCTTCTCACATGATTTATATGTAAACTAAGGTGATGTTCTGACGAAGGCACAAGAATGCTTGACATTTTTATTTTGAAAGAAAGAAATTTAGTTGATTTAATCAAAGCTAACATTATTCAGAATAGGCTGGATTTCAAACCATTTACGATACACTTAGCCAGGCTAGATTAAGAACCTTTTTGAACTTTTCCGGATCCACAGTTTGCATTTTAACAAATCTCACTCTCCTTTGTCGGGGTGAGATTTAATAAAACGTCAATAATGCACAAAGTGCCTGCAGCCTTTTCATTTGGCAATAATTTTTTTCTATTAATGGTATGGCATTAGAATTTGGTAACTTTTCCTAACTTTTATCAAGAATTTTGACCATTAATTTCTTTTGGAATTTTTACGTTATTTTTTCAGGGATAACTTAATTATGAACAGGGGGTAAATTTTTTGAAACTGATGTTGTTAGGCTAACTTTGGAACAGGTATGCGTTAATTATGGAAATACTAAATGAATTATACAAAAGTATTGAAAAATACAGACCATTTTATATTTTACAGACCAGATTATATATTTTACAGACCACAAAACGACTGTTCCTCATGACGTCATCAAAAATAATTATGGCAAAATGTTTGTATGGAGCTTTTCTACAAGTGTACCAAGTCTCATACCATAAAGATTAGTGATTCAGAAATAAAAGACCGCAGAGATTTAACAATATTTTACACTATTGATGATGTCATGGCAAGTGCCAGTGACGTCATCAAGTCACAAAAAATTATGTCAAACTGTTTATATTGAGGTTTTCTATAAATGCACCAAGTTTCATGCCATAAGTATCAGTGGTTTGAAAATAAACGCCACATTTATTTTTCACTATTGATGATGTCATAGCAGGTATCAGTGACCTCAACAAGTCAATTTCTTTTAGTCAAAGTCTTTGTATTGAGTTGTTCTATAAGTCTTCCAAGTTTCATATCATAAGCATTGGTGGTTCAAAAAAAATGGACGCGGGCACTTTATGCCCTAGCCAGAAAAAGCCCAGTGTGAATAGGGTTAAATTCCCAAAATTCTAACACTTCTGTGCATGTTTACATTTAAAATGTTGCCAATCTGAGGAAATAAACATGGCTACTTCGTAGCACTTCATAGAGAGTTTGCAAACCCACATTTTAAGATCAAGTTGAGAAGATACGTGAACATTGGGACCCAGACTTCATGCGGTCTAGATGTTATCTAGAAATATGTTTGCTAAACCTCACTATTATTTTAACACATAAAGTATTCACAAGGGTGATTTTGTAGTTATATCGTATTGTGATTTTAGCCAATAGAAATCATATTATTGTTTTTACATATTAGTCTTAATGAAAAACTTAATACTACATATTTGAAGCGTGCCAATTATAAATTATATACCTAAAAAATTACTTTTAAAACAATTTGTAAAAAAACAACAACACGAGATATGAATATTTTTAATCTTTTTAAACTTTGTTTTTGTGTTACAAATTAGGAATACTCAACTATGTACACTCCCAGTCCGTCAACAAACCAAATAAACATCATGGCTATATTATGACAACGTATCAAAATCAGTAAATTTTAACCACCGTCGCTGTCGCCGTGACCGCAACAGACGTCTATTTCAAGAAATCACTTTCCTTACAGAGGCGCGCAATTTAATAAATAATCACTTTAAAGGAGTAATTTTTTAGTATAGCCTCAGGCTTTGTAGCCTATCAAAATGCACTCCTCCATAGTCATTATTTGTTTGTTCTTATTTCAAGCACTGCATTACCTGTACAATTCTTTTCATCTATTCCATTGGGACAGTCATCCACACCATCACACCGCCAACCATTTAGTATACATCTCTTAGATGAGGGGCTACATAAGAACATGCCTGACGGACAACCAATATTTTCTAAATGTAAAGAAACCATCTCAACAAAAGCAATAATATTAAACATACCAAATTTATTGCCTTCAGAAAATAATTTAAAGACTGAATATAACTGCCAGACATTGCCTTGGAACAGCGTTTTTTTAGTGTAGTTTTCAGCTTTAAAAAAATTGAAATAACAGAATGGTGATTCAGTGTTAGAGATCAGATGAAATAATCACTGCAGAGGAAGGATTTTTGAACAACACTTCAGGCTTTCTAGCATGATGCAGCAATGATCAGAAATCACTCCTCCACAGTGATTATTTCATCTTGATTCAAGCACTGTCAATGAGCTCACAATCCACTGCAAGGTCATTGAATAATCAGTGTCCTTTTCTCCATAATTTTTATTTTTGACACAGTCCCTAAATGACATTTTCTAAACTATTTGTTAAACCAACAGATTAAAAACATATGTAAATTTGACATTCTACTACAGTTACTCACAACAGGCAAGACCAAAAATATGTTGTGATCCAGTTTATTCTTACCGCAATGCAATTCATCGCTGCCATCTTTACAATCAGCTACTCTGTCACAAACCCATTGGTTAGGAATACATTCTGTACTATTTCCGCAATGAAAAGAATTGCTACCTGTACAGCTAGGTCGCCGAGCCTGTCCTGAAACTGAAACAAATTAAATAATCTTTAAACATTATTTTTCCCAATTCCTTTTTTCTATCTCCCGTACTGTTTTGACTGGTGCAATATTTTCTTTTAGACTATCGGTCACAAAATCGAAAATGGTTTAGTGGCTTCATCACTAAAGTTAATGTTGGAAAATTTGAATTTTTTTAAGGTATTCAATCAGAAATATATATCACTATAATATTTGCCCTTAAAGATGAGTGTTCGATATGAACAAACAATCACTGTGGAGGATTGATTTTTGAGCATTGCCTCAGACTACAAAGCTTGTTAGCCTGAAACAATGCTCAAAAATTACTTCACCACAGTGATTATTTGCTTTTATTTCGAAAACTGAAGGTAATCTGTATTAGGCAGAACTCGGAATAAGAGCAAACCATCTGTGTTTAAAATAAGATCAAATAATCACTGTGGAGGAGTGATTTTTGAACATCGTTTTAGGCTTTGTAGCCTGAAGTTAAGCTTAATCAAAGTACATAAATATGATTTGCATACACACATTATACAGTGTTTGAAATATGTCTTTATTAAGATGGTAAAGTTTCAGGTCAAATAAACAATTGGAACACAATTTTCAAGGTAAATGTCAGGTCACTGTGGAGGAGAGTAGTGAAATTACATATCAAGAATAGACACCCAAATTTTACATGGCAATAGGATTACATGTCCTTGTTAAGTTCATAAAGTTTCAGTTCAAATAAACAATTGGAACACCTTTATCCAGGTTAAAATTATATCAAATCAATGTGGAGAGTAATGAAATTTCATATCATAGCCTGAAGCAATCCTCAAAAATCACTCCTACACAGTGGATATGAATTGCATTAAAGACATTGTGTATATGTATGGAAATGTATATGGCATATGCATATGTACATATGTATATGTACGTACATAAGATATACACATAGACTATAACAAATATTACATTATTTGACTGTACTCTATTTTTATTATTAGTAGAAACCATGTACTTATTTTTTTTATATATGAAGGTCTAAAATGTGGGTGTCATCATAGAAGAATAATGAAATAAACCAATAATTTTTCTTTAAAACAATTGTCATTATATTATCAATTTACGTTGGGAGTAATTATTAATGTTATCAAAACCAACTTATATTATTAGTAGTAATTAAATGTTTTACGACCCTAAATTGAATACACATTAATACACATTAATAGTTATTTCAAAATTCAAGAAGGAAGCTTTCCAAAATCAAAATGGAGACTTCGATTCTTGAAATTTTGAGTTATTTTTATAAACAATATCACTTATCATCTCAAACAAATTGATGCCACAAAGATTCATGGTCAAAGTCTCAAAGATTTTCAGTTTAAATGTGATTCTGGTCAAATCCTTATAATCAGTGAAAAATCAAATCAAATATTTCACTTTTGGGTATAACCTTTGGGCAAACTTTTTATTGAATGTGGTCAAAGTCTCATAGCACAATTCAAAAAATTTCTTAAGTCGACTATTTAACCAATGGGTATAACCTTTCACCTAACCTTTTACTAAATGTGGTCAAAACCTCATAGAAATCAAAGTCTCCATTTTTGAAAAAACCCTTTTTCGCTGATACTTGGTCCAAATTGACGAAATTGAAAGAAATTTTGCCAGCAGTCTCGTAATATTGCCTAGAATGCATTTGCACAAAACTTGGGAACGAGTGTACTAAATCAAAACATTTTTAGAAAAACAATTCTAGAATATTGCCACGAATGCTGCTACCATTGCTAATATTGCCACGATGTTGCCACCGCCACCGCAGAGTGATAGCAATTGCCTATCTCTCCTCCACAGTGACTATTATGCTCTTATTTTGAACACTGCATAGCACAATGGCATAACACTCAGGTACAAAGCCTCCTCCACATGTGATGTCCAACAGCTATTGCTGCTTCTTGTTTCAAGCGATGAGAAGTAAAATGAAGAGAAACAAATAATCACTAAGGTGAAGTAATTTAAGTGTAACGTCATAGCTTCAAGCCACAAAATCTAAAGCTATGCTCAATCAAGGTGACAGTATTGAAAGTAGCTTGCTAAACTGATAGAAAGTTAAACCTATTCACATTTACAAATAGTCTTGGTCATAAAACATGTGCGAACACCCAAATTGTCTGAATCAACGATCTTGCAATTGATTGTTTTTTTTGTACCGAAGAAACCAATCAATTGCAAGCTGTTCGTTGAATATAAAAAATAAAAATCCAGTTAACCATTGTAGATCCTCTTTAATAGAATACAGAAGTGTATGGTGCAAAGTAATTTGAATGCAACCAAGAAAACGCGTACTAAAAGTGTTCAATATATTCTAGTATGCAACGGTTTTCTGCTGCTGTTATTTTACATGTAAAATAAATGATGAAATTATATTACAATGGATCATTGACCTAACACACTTTCAACAGCAATGAAGTTGTTCCTGATTTTTTTTGTACATTTTTAGGGATAAAAAAAAAGCCTCAAAATATCGGTCTGACATCATTTGTGGAGGAGCATTTTCAAGTTCTCAGCTTTAAAGCTGAAAACTGTACTAAAAATATGTTCCTCTACAGGTGGCGTCTAACTGTTATTTTGAGACTTGCTCTACAGGTGATGTCTGGCATTTATTTTGAGAAAAAGATCTAATCAGGAAGAGTTTAGGTAGCGTGCTCTATATCTGTTCATGACTGAAAACACTAAACAAAATATACAACTCAGTTGGGATAAAGAAGAAGAGTTAATCACTATGACAACATATCGCAACACTCTTTTTTGCAGATACTAATTACTAGGATTTTAAAATGTTTTGTAGTAAATGATAAGTTCACTCTGTAAAATATGATTGTAGTTCAGTTGCTTCAGTTGTCATTTGTTCTTCTGATCGTAAATGTGGTATATGTATATTTCTTGTTAAGTCATCAGACATCTCTTTATCATGCATTTCAAGCTTAAAAAGAAACAAAATATTTGGTAAATAATGGCAAAAACTCTTATTTGTATGGACAGAATTAAAGAGAGCATCTTGCCATAAGTTGTAAAATTGTCAAGTTTTCAAGCTTTTCAAGGGGAGTTTATTAGAGAAGGTGCTTAAAAAGAGGGTGCAAATTAAAATAACAAAAATACTAAGCTTATGCAAAGGGCTGGCCAAAACCAGAGAATTGTTTAAAGGGATTCCGAGGTAAAAATACAAGTTGATCTCATATTGAAGAGCTTGAAAAATAAATAATAGTGCTTTTTATTTCATGTAAAAATATTCAACGGTTCTCAAGATATCCCAGTTTAAAGCTTTTTGAAGATATTCGTTTTGGTTAATTTATGCGAAAATTATGACATCATCTTTGAGTATACCATATATGGTAATACACTTTATTGCTAATATCTCCACAAATACTACTACTTGGTGCTTAAAACTTTGCAGTAATGTTGGTTAGAATAAATGACATCTTTAGAAGCAAAAATTATATTTCCAAATTGTACCTGCAGCTAGTTCCAGGCCCCTTTGCGTTTTTGCTTATATTGCATAATTTTAGTAACCAATTATCAAAGTTGTACAAAATCACGATTTTCGATTTCAGAACATGCTAATGATTTGTGCATGTAAATTTGAACATTAAGCGATAACTCATTGTCTGTATAAATCAATGTAAGCAAAAAGATAAAGTGGACTGGAACTAGCTACGGGTACCATTTTGAAAGACAAAAAATATTCCAAAATCTATAATTTATTTTATCCCACACTACTGCCAAGTTTCATGCATCAAGCTATATTATTTGTGGAGATATCAGCAATAAAGTACTTACTATATTTTCTATACTCAAAGATGATGTCATAATTTTCGCATAAATTACTTCATACCGGTTTCTATAAAAACCTTAAAACTGTAATATCTTGAGAACCATTAAAGATTTTTACACGAAATAAAAAGTATTGTTATTTAATTTTCAAGCTCTTTAATATGAGACCAACTTGTATTTGTAGTTTTAAGGCTACTAGAAAGTCTGAAGAAATGCTCAAAAAAGTTTAAATAAGAGACAATTAAATAGTGTCCAGGGTAATTCTGGCATGCTTTTTTGTTACATAATAGTGAAAGAAAATATATAAAAATATGGAAATACAGCTAGAACGCTGTTGATGAAATTCGAAAGATAATAATAATAATAATTAAACTGATCGACATCAATGTTTAATTTTGATTCTTTTGTTACCAGGCTAAGATCGACATCTGTTAAAGTTTGTTTTAACCACAGCAATTTCGAACCTCTTAGACATAATAGACAAGATCTGATTAGGTGGAAACTTAACCTTGTTAGAATCCAATGTATTGTATTGTTGATGCTGATCTCTTTTTGGCTAATTTTTCCGCGAAGCGATGGTAAAAGGTTTGACATCCAAAACAGGAGAATAGTACTGACACTATTCTTTTATTGTAAGATTATTTCTTTTCTTTTTTGTTTGATATATGTACTGCTGCTAAGTCAGATTTAAGGTAGTTTTTGGCCGTTGGGTTAAACCCGGGGCCTAATCTAGGTAATTTCTTAGGGCCCTGAGTACTTTTGGTTGTGCTTGTCTAGGCAAAAAATAGAAACTTGAAATATTGTGCAAATTGTTGGCTTAATCATTATTCTACCCTAAAAACTAGTAATTCTAGGGTAGTGCTAAATTTTTTTTCAAGCTTTTATTTTATTTGGGTGCCCAAATGAGGCAAATTTTGCAAAAGAGCTGCCCAAATTAATTTTCTGTATTACCCCCTCCCTTACATCAAAAAAGCCATTTGTCCTTTAAACCTATTCACACTGGACTTTGTTATTGGCTGGTACCTGTGAGGGGGGGGGAGTGTCCGCTGCTATGTTAGACATATAGAGCAACTCAATACAAACAATTTGACTTGATGACGTCTCTGATAACTGCTATGACGTCATCAATAATGAAAAATGCTCTAAAAGGACAGTGGCGTTTATTTCAAAACCACTAATATTTATGGCATGAAACATTAATTTAAACATGACATGATTGACATTTTTTTGTGACTTTATGACGTCACCGACACCTTCTATGACATCATCAATAGTGTAAAATATTGTAAAATGGTTAATCTTTTGTTACTGAACCACTAATCTTATTATGGCATGAAACTTGGTAGACTTACTGAAAAACTCAATACAAACACTTTGCCATAAATATTTTTGATTTGATGACATCATTAGTACTTCCTATGACATCATCAGGAACAGTCATTTTGTGGTCTGTAAAATTTACAATCTGGTCTGTAAAATATAGTCTGTATTTTTTAATACTTTTGTATATTTCATTTAATATTTCCATAATTAACACATACCTGTCATAAAAGTTAGCCTAACAACATCAGAGATCATTTTAACAAAATTTTTTATTCCCCCCCCCTCTGTTCAGAATTAAGTTACCTCCTGGAAAAATAAAGTAAAAATCCCAAAAAGTTAGGAATTTCAATACCATGTCATTAATAGGAAAAAAATTATTGCCAAATGAAAAGGCCATGATTTTTGTATTCAAGTTAGCAGCATTCTGAAACCACCTAGTTTTGCAGGAAGTGAAAACATCTTATGTTTTATATCGTTGCGTTTGTAACCGTTAAACAACGCTGGTAACACTTGTCGAATAGCATTTTGTAATTGATTGGATATGTTTTTGATAGTTCTCATTAAGTACGCATATCGATGTTGTAACGTATGGATAAAGCTGGGTATGCTAACTTGAGATATATTTTTGCAATTTTTGATTTTCTTTTCGACATAATTGATACTTTTAGTTGTTCTAAGGTTCCACTTCCTATAAAATTGTCTGTAAATGCAATTTCTTTCGCCTGGCGTTTGTCAATGTTTATATGCAGTGGTAATATACCGAGTGCGTACATAGCCATTGTAATTGGATTCCCTGGGTGGTACCTTCATTGGATGTAACTCCTTCACCACCAGTTACGAAAAGATGATAAGGTTGCGCATAGCAGTTTTGAATGTATGTTGCAAATTCTGACCATAATATTTGCATGCTATTTTCCTGTTAATCGAATTAAATGCATTGTTTGCATCGATTTGTAAAATACCATGGGTGTCATTATCATTGAATAGCGTAACCGTATCGTGAACAGCAATTTCGCAACCTGCTTTATGTCTAGCACATACAGTGCCTTTCACAAGTGGAGTTAGAAAAAAATGTGGGTGCGAATAAGCCTAATGAAAAAAGTGCAGATGCATGTTTTTGGTTTTGCGGGTGCAAATGCGGGTGTGGGTATTTTCTTACTCGCGAGTATGACCACACGCGGATACGACCAAATTTATACTTTTCTAACCATTTTTTAGATCAGTTTGTTTTATTTCAGGTTCAGTCGTCGTCAACTTTATTTATCAAGGATCTCCTGCCACAAAGTTTCAATGGTTTTAGCCTGTGTATTTTATCATCATTTTGTTTTGTTTTTGTTAAACATGAAATGAAATGAAATTGATTAAAGTAAAACCTATTGATAGTGGACATCCTCTATAGCGGACACCTTTTCTCGGGCTCG
>JAULBZ010009054.1:0-10282 GCA_032360805.1 Neoturris breviconis | reverse complement strand
AATTACGTCATGGGTGTGAAGGCTTTGCGTTTGGATAATTACGTCATGGGTGTGAAGGCTTTGTGTTTGGATAATTACGTCATGGGTGTGAAAGCTTTGTGTTTGGATAATTACGTCATGGGTGTGAAGGCTTTGCGTTTGGATAATTACGTCATGGGTGTGAAGGCTTTGTGTTTGGATAATTATGTATTATGGTTGATTTCTGCTAGACGAAAAATTAACTGCCAAAGCCAAAAGAAAACATTTCCATTGGTAGTAATTGACGTCACAATCTTGTTACGCCAATTTCTACCATTGAAATGTCTTCTTTTGTTTTTCGCAACGAATTCTTCGCTTAGTGGACATCAACGTTTATATCGTGGTGTTTGAAATATGAGCAAATCCCACCAAATCCCATAGCTGCTAAGGTTCATTTCCATGAGACTGGAAAATTTGCGGCGAAAGCCAAAAGAAGAGATTCCATTAGTGGATATCGACAATTTTTACCAATGGCAACTCTCTCCAACTTCTAATTACGTTATTTCCAAACCCGTATCTTTTGTTACTTGTGATTTGTCTTTTTAAGATTTTATTTGTATATACTATAGAACTATATGCTTGTACCTTTTCTAGTTTATTTCAGAGACGTCTCAGAGTATTGTATTTATAATTATTTCTCGGAGATGTTACGGCGTTTTGTAATAAAAGAATAGAAAACGACATTTTTCTTGCTTTGTTTTCACATGCTGCAGACTTTGAACAAGTTTTGCCTATTGGATGGTACTCTTTTATATGAAATAATATTTGCAAAGAGTACATACGACGTTTGAACTCAAACAGGGAACCATAAGTTTATCGAAACGGCAGTTTTTCAGTAATAAATGTATACACCTCTACTTAGTACATTCGTCCTTCTCAAGAACGAAAATAAGTGTATATTATATAGTTACGAAAAATAAATCAATCCATAACAAAATTTATTAACACCCTTCATCGCATATGAAGTTAATTACAAGTGTGATTTAAAAAATATGCTTTTAAAAATATAAGATATTACAAAGGTAGTCAAGAAAACACAAATAGCATCTACAGGGGAGAGCACTAGTTCAAAGAGATCTTGGAATTGATTGCTTGTATAAGTTACAAGATCGGACTTAAGATAACACTTCTTCGGAGGGTCACACTAATCTCAAAATTATTTAACTCGTGTGTCCATAGGGAAGCGAATTTGATAATCATCTCCACTGAAGCACACTCAGCATTTATCTAATGTTGGTTATATTTGTATGAAAATTGTATCGAATCATGTCCGAGGTGTACACTATCTATTTTGCTCATCGTACTCCAGTTTGAATCTAAATGTCGTACTGGTGGTTCGTTATGTGGTGATATGTCAATGTCGTGGGCTTCATCGTACCATTCTACATACTATAAAATATATAAATTGACGCAAATTTACATAACATTGTAAATATGGACTTATTTGAAAAAATAGGAAAATTCAGAATTCTTGAAATAGTATAATAAGAATTTAAAAATATACCCCGCTGCGCACATTGTGTTCAAACGTCGCCTATAAAAGAAGTGCATACTAGGACACTCAAACAAGGTGCACCAATAGAAGTAGGGCAATCGTGAATTAGCATTTATTTTTGCGAAATATACCCCAAATTAATTCCGTAGTGTTTAATGGCACAATGGCAAAATCACTGAAGCGCTATATTTTTTTCGTGTAAAAGCAGATATTAACTAGGTCAAAAATTTATCCAAAATAAGACATTCCATTGATATAAATAGACGTCACACCATGTAATGTCATTTTCTACCAATGAAATGTCTTCTTTTGCAAAAGATTTTCGTCTCGTGGAAATCTACGAACTTAAATAGAAATAATAAATATTACCATCCAAGGTGCACAACATGCCGTCATCATTGACAAGAATATGCCACACATTGCGACAATAAAACCACCAGCATTAAGTGCACACAGTGAAATAATTAAATTCGCCATTATTTTCAAATCATCACAATCATCCACTAAGAAAAGAGAATATTGCAATGTACTAAACCCCAGCCCGCCTTTTAAATAAATTTTGCCTACGGACCATATAAAATCTGAAACAAAGAATTTTCATTCTAAATTTGTTTGTCTAAGAATCATGGATATCTGGTGTTATTTTCATATGAACTTCCACGGCTCAAGATTCAACGATTCCGTGTCTTTTCTTCTTTCATATAAGGGAGGGAGAGGGGTACAGACTCGTAAATATTTCTCTCTATCAAATAAGTTTACCTTTGGCAGGGATAAAATATACAGTCCTTTCATCGCATACGCAAACATTATTTACATTTGAACATTGACCTTTACTTATAGCTCGCTTAGTTTGTTGCCAATAGTCCATCCAGTAACGTAAGCCACAGGTAACTGAGCCAACAGAACAAATCACCATGGAGATAAGAACAACAATAAGGAAAATGATCACCTGTTAAACAAAAGCGTATTTTCAAGTTAATTACTAATAAGCTGGAATTTAAAGAACAAACTTTTAGTACCAAGCGCACACACGACGCCATATCAGCATTGGAATGACGTCGCGTCGTCTTTTCGACGTTGATGACGTCACGCACTGGCAAGGTAAAGTCGAAAGCTTCAAGAATATTTAAAAAAACGCTTGTATTTCATTCACCAGCATGATTTTGTTTTATTTACGTCGCCGTAACCTGGAGTGACAAGCTAGAGTTTATTGTATTGACAATGATTTTTTTTAATAAACGGAGAAATGAGATTAGTCACGAATATGGAATTTTCCTAACACAATTCGAGAATAGTCCGCAGACTTTAGGGTATATACTAGAATATTTTAAAATATTCCTAACTAATCCGATTTCCCCTTTTCAGATTTTCAAGATTTTTCTACGCTACCTTTTTCAGAGATTAGTTTTTCACTAATATAAAGACAGCTATGATAGAAGGTAATACAAAGTCTAGTTGACGAAAAACGTTACCCAGTTTTTTGTTCGAAGAACAAATGCTACCATTGCAATCAAACCAGCAACAACAAGCTAAAAAGTTTAGATCACGCGTATAAATTAGATCACATGTATAAAAATTCGTTTCCAGCGCTTCTTGTCTCTTTGATTTCTTTCTTTCAAAGAGACAAGAAGCGCGGGGAATACAAAAGGTCTTATTTTTAGCAAGTGAACTATTTTTGAACTTCCCTGCTTTTGAACTTCCTTGTTAAGCATTCTAAATGAATTACTCAGTATAATTGATGATAAAGTTGGATTAGGAAAAGAATAGCAGATTACAAATAAAATCAATAAAATTAATGCTAATGCACAGCCTCGTTCGCAGGGCTTCTTGCCTTCGTACTTCAAAGAGGCAAAAAGCTGTGGAGATGAGCTTGTGCCAACATAGAGTCCATATGCAGAGAATTGTTAAAAGATAGATTGTGAAAACATAAATCTTGAAACAGGAAAGTTTGATGCTATGCGGAGTGAGACATTTTCTTAAAATAATGAAAACGTTGGTTTCTCAGCGTAAAACTTGCTGCAATGCGATATCTTCCTATTTGTTCAGGGACTGCACAAAAAAGAAGTTATTGTATCGCAACAAGTCCTAATTTGAACAACCAACGCCTTGTTTTTATTATTTAGTGAATAACAGACTTTTGGGATGACTGTATTAGATAGTCTATGAAGGGTTGCTTTGAACGCTTACCGGAAAACCAACCCACAGTTGAAACAATTCATTTTTTAGTTCATTATCCATTGCTTTTAAAACTACAGAACAAAGCACTATTGCAGTCCCAAATATCACACATAACACAGCAACAACGAAAAACCATGGTTGATATACTGATGCTACGCGATTATCTAAACTTGGGTTGTAACGCTTGAACTAAAATTGAAATGAAGCTATGCTCAAAAGTCACTCCTCCACAGTGGTTATTTGCAGATGTAAAAGATGCTGTTAGGAAACATTGAGGATACTTTAATAATTTCATTTGAGCAAGGAAGTTCTAGCCTCAGTCCTTACAACTTTACTACTCGATAGATTTAAGGACTCAGACTAGAAAGTTGTTGAATTGATATTGTGTAAATATAGAAAACAATAATTAAAAATCAAAATATATAGTTTATACTGAGTACGTAGATTCGATAAATCGTGGTTAAAAAGAGGTGATTGACGCAAATTAGAGCTCTCTCTGGCTTATTATAGGGGTTTTGTGGGAAATCAAGTGAAACAATTAGGAGTTTACATTGAACCTGTTCTTTGTAGACCAAACTAGTTATCAAGGCTAGTAATATTCAAAGACAATTTTAAAAACTAAAACAACGCAGTGGTCAAACACTGATTCAAAGTCCGCAGTAAATACCCTAGAACAACGTCGTTCGACATTGATCGTCTTTACTGCTGACTTTGAATAAATCTTTGCCCACTTGGAAACATCTTACTGGTTTCCTTGGGATAAATACATTCTGCCACTGTTTAGCCATATCTATCCAATTACTACGCTCGCTAGGAAACTATGAACAAGATTACACAAAAAATAAAATGATCAAACTGTAGATGATGAGATCATCATTGCTGAGACATGTTTTAATGATCTGGTGATGGTCATACACCATTTACACAATGTTTATCAAACTCCTAACATATTGCTTGACATTGTTTGAACACGGCGGACTAAATGAATAATATGCTCTCCCTCTGATTGCTTTTATGTCTGTAATATATAATCTTGAAACAGTTTTGTTTGTGAAGGAGATTGTGAAGTTTGAATTTATCTGATTTGGAGATGAACGATAAATTACGTAACGGATAATTAATTAATTTGTACCAATTTGAAACTTTCTTGTTTTCTATACAATTAATGATTGTATCGATATGCTTCCATATCCAGAATTAGCTGATAATAATAAGCAAACAAAAAAAAAAACACTAGAACCTAGGTTGCTCTCATGACGTCATGACAAAACAACAATTAAATGCAAGATCTTTGATTTATTTTCTTAGATGCTGTATTTCTTCGTTTTAGGGTTTCCCTCAAATAAGTGCCCTTCCCCTCCCAGTACACGCGTGCTATATTATTTGCTATATTTTCTTATATGACTGCATTAACTCTAAGATTTTAGATTTTATATATCTGAGGAGGTGGGGTGGATTTTCATGCTAGAAACATCAAACTTGGTACATTAACTCCACATGCAATACTCTTCCGTGCCTAATCTAATTGTAGGAGGGATCTAATAACAGGGGGTGGGAGAGGGGTCTGCATAAAATCCGAAAATTCTTAAATGGGTCAAACCCTTATAAAACCTGTTCCTAGTAAGTGGTTTTTAGCAAAACGGGAATCCCCTACAATTAGGCCCGGGAGAGTACGAACATTTCTGCATAATCATTACTTAATCATTACTTAATAGAGAACGCATGGACGTCAATTTTTTTTTGTGGCTCAATCACATCAACATAATTTAGCTAGAGATAATTCACGGTAAATTTGAAGTCATCTAGTCGCCTCGACCACCTGCTACGAACTATAAAACATAAGCAGCCTACAGAGGTGTTCTTGAAAATAGGTGTTCTAAGGAAGTGAACTGGCTGGGAATTAGACCTGTTCTTACCTTCAAAAAAATAAGGTACAGCTGGAGATTTGACCTGTTCTTGCGCTATTATTCCCCTCCTGGCCGGGAAAAGGAGCTGTTTTGAGCTGGTATCTCGTCGACTGGGGAATCAATCTGTTTTTGAGAAGCTCTGGCTAAAAAAATGAGCTGTTCTGAGATGTCATCTGACTATAAAATTTCTCCAGCTGGAAATGAGATCTGTTCTAGGATGGACACTCTGTGGTTAGTTGGGAAAAAGAGGTGTTCTTACGAGAAAAAACCGTTTCAGGGAAATCTTATGTAGCTGGAAATATTAAATGTTCTTATACTATAGATTCTTGTTCAGCTGGGAAAACAAGCTGTTCTGGATTGCACACGTTATACTAATGATAATCCCAAACAGAAACATCCGTAAAAATCATCAACATACTCAAACCTGCAGCAGAAGACACCCTGCCACCATTTGACTGCTCAAGATCGTAGCAAAGAGATATGGAAAAATGACAATGAATTTAATCGACTTTTAGCCAAACGTAAAGATCTTCCTAAGCAGTCTGAAGAATACAAAAACGTCACAAAAGCTGTGAAAAAGCGAATCAATCACCTTAGAAACACAAAATTAAGTCAAGAAGCAGAAGAAATAAATGAAAACGCAAACCGAAGACAAGTAGAAGAACTGTATAGAAATATAAAAAATGTAAACACAACCTTTAAAAAACTGCGTGAAAAGCAACAATGTGATCCAAGCAAACTTAAAGAATATTTCGATACACATTTTAATACCTGCCCTGTGACAGCTGATCCAATTGAACTTATAGATGCTCCAGATTTCATTAAAAAGCTCCAAGATATCAACGACACGGAACTAAATATGGATCCACCGGACATAGAAGAACTCAGGTCAACGATAAAATCATTAAAAAACGGTAAGTCAGCGAATGACGTGCCACCTGCCTACCTTAAACATGCAATGGAATGTAACGAGTTCGAATTTGAGATGGTCAAACTATTTGGAAAACAAACAAAATACCTAAATATTGGAGTCAAACAAAATTGGTTGCGCTATGGAAAAGTCCATCAAACGGTAGTCAAAATGATCCAAAGGCATATCGAGGAATAGTTCCACGTTATGTAAAATACTAGCCATTTTAATAATTAATCGCTTAAAACGCTGATATGAAAGACAACTACTGGACCAACAGCAAGGTTTCCGATCGGGAAGAGGCACGACCGAAGGGAATCTATGTTCTAAAACGCGTACATCAAATTACTGATAAAATGAAAAAACCTACTTACGCATTATTTATAGATTTAGCTGCAGCATTCGACCAAGTGAATAGAAACTTAATGTTAAATCAATATCGCAACAACTACCTGCATCAGAAAGAAAATTGGTCCAACTTATGGAATCACTTTATTTGCACACAACAACTGCATTAAATGAAACTCCGGATGAAGATTTCGAATTGACTTATGGGGTTCGACAAGGTAGACCAGAATCTCCGATTCCTTTTAATCTATTCTTAGACTTTGTTATGCGAGTATATATAGACAAATGCAAAAGTATTGGCATTATCTCTGAGAAGCTCCAAGTCCCCACACGCGAGTTAGAGGCATCGTGCAAGAGATGGGGAATGAAAGTCAGTCCTGATAAGTGTAAAATCGTATCCCCGTCAAATGATATCCATTGATAACAAACGGCCTGAAAAGGTGGCTCATTAGTGTTGATAGAAGTGTTGATCAGATGTTAAACGTAGAACTGCAACATCCTTATTTGGCCGCTTTATGGAAAAGATTTGGAGTAGAAAGGATGTCTCTATCCCTCTGAAAATACGGTTGTACTATGCACTCATTGTTCCCATAGCTGTATACGCAAATGAGATATGGACACCATTTGGAGGTAGACGGAAACTGCAAGTATTTGAAAATAACTGCCTAAGAACCATCTTTGGAGTAACTCTACGTGATAGGATACGTAATGACAAAGTTAATACAGAACTGAAGATTGATAAATCGATAGTGGACATTGTTAAAAAAGACATATGCAATGGTTAGGTCATCTTAATCGCTTACCAAATTCTAGTTTTGTGAGAATCGCCTACAAATCTGATTTCAACAGTAAAAGACCCAGAGGCAGACCCCCTAAAAGAAGGTCTGATCAAATCAGAAATGATGTTGATATTCCGTTATAAGCTGGCTCATGATCGAGAACGTTGGAGAAAATGTGTCAACAAGAATGTGACTAGGCTCTCTGGAGTATGCAAATAAATCAAATAAGTCAAGTAAGTCCTTATTTAGCTATCATTATAAACTCCCTCCTTTTATTGAGGTCTCTTCCCATAATAACAAAAGAAGGAGTTAGAAAAAAAGTAAAAGGCGACAAACACGCTGCTACCCTGCCATCGCATGATTTCAGAACCAAAAACGTAAAAGACGTCGACGTGTGCCCACTGGTTTATGTGTATTTAGTCTATATAATATGTATTTTGTCAACCTCATCCTCAGGCTTTCTTGCTGGACGTTTTTGAAAAATAGAAACCGCCATTTTCTACAATACAGTAGTCAAAAAATCTTGAGACAAGTTTTTTTTATATGTATATTATTTTCTACCTTCCTCCCTTGTATTTATTCAGGCCTTCTTCCTCTTACAGAAACTCGAAAAGTTATTCCTGAGTAAAATGAAGAAGTACCTGCATTCTAGTTATTTTCTTGACCAAGACTTGCTTTTTTCTCGAAAGACAATCATGTTGTTCTAGCGTCTTTATTGCTGACTTTAAACAGGTTTCGGACTATTGGAACGTAAGAACTTATAAAATGATTACGTACCTTACAGGAACACGAAGGTAGATCAAAAAGACGTCGCGACATCAAAAAAAGCCCCCTATTTTTCTCAGAAACTACTAATGCTAGAAGCATAAAATTCCTGGCAAATGTTTTCGGTTACAAGTACTTTGTTTTTCTGTCATTATTATGACAGTAAATACGTGACTTTTTTGTTGACGTCAGCAAAAAAATTGTAACTTTTGAAAATGTTTTTCAAATTTTGGTTACCTACATTTATGGAGCCATAACCTTTGATTAAGGAAATATTTTTTAATTTTGTTTGTGGATTCTGAAAGGCAATTGAATTCTCTTTCGTTATTATGTAAGGATTATTTATGAAATTACGTCATGCGCCAGTATGGGGTGCTAAATCTATCAGAATTTCTTTTAAACCTAATAATATCAACTGATTACTTTTGTGATGATAAACAACTGGTGAAAGTTTCATTATCATACCATTATACACTCAAAAGTTATGACGTAATCATTTTATAAGGATTTCACCACAGAAACAAACGCATTGATTAGTGGGTTTCTGATATTGCGGTTATTTCGAGAAGTAATGATGCTATGATGCTATCGGCTGTATGTGTCTAATAGATATGAATAAAAAAAATCAGAAAGTTGCAACTTGCTACCATTTATCGTTTCGTGAGGGAGGGAGGGAAAGAGGGAGGGAGGGAGGGAGGGAGGTCAAATAAGTAAAATTATTTTACACAAAATACACGATGAAATCACGGAAGTAGAAAAAATACACTTGAAAGAAGTATTTGAAAGTATTTCTGAAAGAAACGTTTCATCGTGTAAGGGAACCTTAACGCACAGTAAAGCGTACAGTTAAATAAACAAATAAACACATTATTTCCAATTTCAAGTTTTTGGAATGTATTTATACAACGGTATTTTCAATGACGTAATAATGTAACAAACGTATTCTCTATGTGTGTAATGTATTTCATATTATTAATACAACGTGACATTAATTTTAGTAAACCTTACCGATGGGCCTCCAATGACTGATAAATGTGGAATTGACGTCAAAAAGACATGTTGTCAATGGTTATTTTATCGTTACACCGTCAGGGAAAAATAATTTGATTTTATATTCTTATTGCCCAACATTATCGGTCGGAGCAAGTTTAAATAAAATATTGTTCGGCTTTAATGACTACTGAGGCACGCGACGTCGAAAAAACGTCAAAACGACGCCGCGACGTTTTTCGTCGTTGCCCCAACGTCGTGTGTTAGCAGTTAGCATCTTTGGTTTTTAAAAACCACCTTGAGTGTTCAATCAAAAAAAATCGTGTAATCGAAAACGAGGTAATTGGAAATTGAAACGTTATCCAACATTCTTATCCGACATGAAATTAAATTATTTTTCACTGGCACAACATTCGACAAACATTCTTATTTCATATTCACCATTTGGGTTCGTCATACTTAAACAAATGTGGACACTAGCTAACCGTGATGAAGGAAGATTATATCGCCGTGTATTATTAACATTTATCTTACGAAATTCTGTTTTAAAGAAAATACCGCATGTTATTCTTTTTGAGGGTATCAACAAATTGTAACAAACAAGTGCTTCTTTCGTCAGATAAACAAATCAATAGACAATAGAAGTTATTACGTAAGAAACAGCAGAGACAGATGACCACAAAAATGTTCAATATTTTACGCAAGGCTACATGAAAAGATTTCCTGTTTTGAAGTGGCCAACTTTTGTGTCAAGGGTAGTTCCCAGGTTTATTTTATAAAAAAAAATAAAAACTTTTTCTATATTTTTTAAAAGTCATATATTTTAGTTTTTTCATATTCCAACTTAAACGGGATAAAATTAAGAATGATCCTTTTTTGGCTCATTAGTTCT
>JAULBZ010009053.1:0-10283 GCA_032360805.1 Neoturris breviconis | reverse complement strand
CATTACTTTTTTAATAGAACCTGTCCCCATCTTGCAAGATGCAATAAACTTGCATTTTGGTCAATTTTTCAGGGAAAATCTGGGATGACGTCATCACTAATGATTTTTTTTATCCAATTTTGATTATCCAGCAGAGATTTTATAAATAAGTCCACAATAGATAGTACCTAAATAATTTGTATATTAAATGACTTTCACCACCTTAAGTACATCGAGTGAATGGTTTCTTTGTACCGAAGAATCCAGTCAATTACAAGTTCGTTGGTATAACACCCTCCACCCTCGACATTATTAACACGTATTAAGTTCTGATTCCTTTTTAAGTACGGTGTCTTTATTTTATCAATATTATAATCTCTAACTTCTTCATCTCGCGTACTTATCTCTAGCAGATAAACCACAAACATATCCTCCACTTCGTAGTTACCGATACCAAAACATTTCTGGTAATATTGATTAGACAATATTCCAATGGATTGGTTTCTTTGTAACGAAACACCAATCAATTGCAAGTTCATTGACAAAACACCCTCCACCATTCTTGGCAATGTTAACACGTAGTGAGTTCTGATTTCTTTGTAAGTACGATGTCTTTTATTTTATCCATATTATAATCTCTTACTTCTTTATCTCGCGTACTTATTTCTAACGGATATACCACCATATCATCCACTTCATAATTATACCAAAACAAGTTTGCTGATTTGTCACCAATATATTTACTTTGTGTTGCATTTATTGTAAGAATATTCTCATTGAGATCTAAAGTTCTAAAGACGTTATGGATTGCGCTATTTCTATACATAGAATTTAATCTTGCAGTACCAGATAGAAGTTGAAAAGATGATGCAAATTTCTTTGGTAAATAAAAGAAGTTTGATGTACCGTTTCCACATAATGGTCGTCCCTTACCATTCTTTATGTATGTATCTATGCTATGTTTTCCATCATATTTTGCAGTTTTAATTTTTGAAAATCTCTGCAAAGCTGAGTAATATTTTTGACAAGAACCGACCATGTATTGGGTTAAACCTGTTTTATCATTTATGTTTTTAAGGAATGAATCCATCTCCCATTCTGGCATCTCACCTTGCCATAGTTTTGATTTGTCTTTACTTTGAAGGTTCCACCAATTAAGCAAAACATTATCTTTTATGTAGAAATAACCTAATAAAGAATAAACAATGATAACAATGTTTCATAACATGCAGAATAAATTATAGCTATCCGAATGTCACTGCCGGTACTTCACCGGTACTAAAAATAAAGTGTTTTTTAGCCGTTATAACGACGAAATCTTTTGCAAACTAGTTGACATAATTTTGATATGGTCCCCTATGCAGTTTATCCCATCGTCAATCCTTTTTTTGCAGATACAAACTCCGCAGTAATAAAGAAGGTAAAGCAACATCCTGAACATCTTCGACGTTGTTTTATCATCTTTACTGCTGACTTTGAACAAGTTATTGCCAATTGGGAAATTTCTAACCTCGATCACAGAGCTTCTTCTCTCCTTTTCTCTCGACTCGACCATTCTCTCAATTTGTTTTTGATCACGAGAAAAAAAAGCCTAGGAACGAAGTTAAAAACTACCATATATAGTGAAGCCTTGACAGGGAAAAAAACAAACCTTTGAAATCTGGACTATTTTCTATAGCTAAAGATACGCAATCATAACCACCGTCTTTACTATCGACAAGTTCTAGATCTGGTTTATTTCTTCCAGATCTCGAATCAGCTTCTGGTCCACAAATTAACAACTTTCCAAAAACACCATCATACATCTGACGAAATATTGCAATGTTTTTATAATAAGGAAGGTCGAAATTTACAACCAAAACATAATCTTTGAGAATATTCTTCAAGCATTGTTTCGGTTTGTTCCTGGATATGGGATGTGGTTTGTTGGACTCTATATGACCTGAATTATTTTGTTCTTTCTTTTCGATATGAGCAGGCCAAAGTACATAAATCATAACAAAGAAGCATGAAATAATTACAAGTCTACCAATAATTCTCATGTTTATGCTGTGTCTTGAACTTATTACTTATTACTTGTTTCTTATTAGTTTTTTCAGGTTATGCAAACTTTAATTAGACATCATTAAAGATAATAATAGAGTAACTAATTTAAATACATGTCGCTAATGAGGCTCTTTTTATATGGAGACCGATATATCGCTCAGCCGATATAACTCATCTTGCCGGCATAACTCATTCGTCCGTTTATATGGACCCGATATAACTTTTATTTTGTTTTCTCAACCATTGACATGTCCTGAAATATGTATATTTCATGTCGCCTAGCCGATATCTCGGATGAATAAAGCGAGATATCGGTTAGCGAGATAACTCGCTTGGCATATAAATGATCTGCCCATATGACTGCAGAAATAGGGACGAGACGGAATATCGTTTCAGCGAGTTATATTGGCTGAGCAATATATCGGGCTCCATATAAAGACGCCCTAAATTAAATTATAACGACGAAGACGCGTGGTGGATTGTTAACTTGTGGACAAACTTTTGTTTAAAGTCCGCAGTAAAGACGCTAGAACAACGTCTTCAACGCATTTAACGTCCATGATTCTGTTGCGCTCTTCATAGTTATACTATTTATAGTTCTCGATTACTCTAGGACGGGGTACAAATGATCACCCATCTAAGGAACATATGGATATATCTGCTTTGATTGTAAGCGTTACTAATTCGCAATAATCTACTGCCGTCCATGTTTAATTGTGGTTTTATTCCCTTCTTTCCAGTCTTTACCTTATTTAGGCCAGAGGAGGGAATAAAGTGCCCCACTTTCATACTTTTTATCATTCATTTCATAACTTCTAAGAAAATGGCTTATACGACAATCTACAACTTGTCTAGTTCATTTAAAAAAAGAATTGTAACTAGGGATAATTTTCCCTTAGCAATTAATTAATGTCTAATGTTTTTTTGTAAATATGTATTTCTAAAAGAAGTTTTTTTTCTTATTATTTTTTTTTTTTGCAACACCTTTCTTGCCTTGATGACGTCATCATAAGTAATGACGTCATCCAAAAATAATTATGTAAAAATGTTTATTATGTGTTGGCCTAACTTTCTGGAGATTTTCAACACTACAGCAGGTTTTCATCAAAAATTATGGAGTGGAGGGCACTTTGTGAGAGCCTCCGGCTATTCGAAGCCCGAAAAAGCCCGACCTGAACAGGGTTAATGACTTCTCGATTTTACCATCCGTACGGAAATATTTTAAACTCGAACTAAAAGAAGGTGTACTCTGCAGTATCAAAAAAACGGGAGGAACGCTTATTAATTTTTTGAATTTTTCTTTGAAAATATTTAACTTTTAGGAAATCAACAATAGCATAAAACAGTCAACTCGCTAAAAAGTTACAACCTCGATCCCAGCGTTTCTTCTCTCTTTTTAACTGAATATGTCACGATAGAAGAAGCTCTGGGATCGAGGTTGGTTAGTTAGAAAAAATGGAATTCTATCATTTTATTCGTTGTCATTTTTACTTTATTTGGTAAAATAATATAAGACAATTCTGTACAAGTTGACTGAGTTATGATATGTAACGCATTATTGAAAATTACCTACGAGCAGGGCGTAAGCTCTAATAAAGAATACAAAGGGCGTGTCGACCAAACACTTGTGTTTCTATTTTTTCAGCATCATGTTTGTCGAATATCTGCATTATATTAGCCTAAGTTCCAGTCCCTAACTACGGCAAGTAGTAGACTTGTCGTAGTTAGGGACTGGAACGCAGGCTTCATTATATTTATTTAATAAATGAAGTATACACAGTGGGCAAAAATCTGTTCAAAGTCTGCAGTAAAGACGCTAGAGCAACGCCGTTTGACGTTGTTCTAGTGTCTTTTCTGCTGATTTTGAACAAGTTTTTGCCCTGGGTATAACGACTATGACAACATGAGATTGGAAAATTCATTCATTTTTTTCATATGTTTAATTTAGTACAGCACTATTCATAACATTTACTTTTTACGTTTAAAGACACCTTTAACTTTTGAAAGTTTTCCACTTTTTTCTTGTTTCGATACTTTTGCTTCTTTTGTATCATTTTCTGCTTCATCATCATTGTCACCTGCATCTACGTAACCACCTTCATCGCTATCACTAGCATCATCTGCAAGAGTATCAACTATTTTTAAGATCTGACGCAATTGATCCATAAGCTGCTCATAAAATCTAAACAAAGAAAGATCACTGGGTACAGTTCTAAATAAGAATTCCAAAAATTAATAAAGACGCTAGAATTTTAAACAACTTTTGCCCACTGGGTTATTGTCAAGCAACAATCATGGACATAAATATTTGATAAAAATCCTCCCCCCCCCCCCAATTCAATCTTGATTGCCTGTTTGCACACAGCAAAAATATGCAACATTGATTTTTGGGGAAGGGGGGATCTAGGGAGGAGGAAGAGGCTGGAATATAAGACCTTGTAGTTTTATCATAATTTATGTCCATGATTGTACCAAGCTCGTCCCCAGCCCCTTTTGACTTTTTTTTTATTTTCTGAAAAAAAATAAAGAAAAGTCAAAAGGGGCTGGCGACGAGCTTGTGATTGTACCTTTCCAATGTAACTGTTGATTCTTCAAAAACTAATAAGGGTTGAAATGGAAAAAAGATTAGCAATCTTCCAATTGATTATTGTCTATGTAAGGAATATTAATTGAAGATGGATTCCTACCTTATAGAATTTGGGTAATCATTCATTGTATGATACAGTGCTGCTAAACATGAAGAAGCTTTGGTAATACCATCACTGTCATTTAGTTCTGTAGCAAGATCAAGACGAAGATTGTGAAATTCGATGGCACGTTCAAAATCCATAGTCATTTCCAAGATATTTGCAATATTGTTGTATAAACGACCTTGTGCATATTTGTTGTTGGCTTTAATGGCAATATCCAGTGATTTGTTATAGCATTCTAATGCCCCTTTAAGATTATAATCTATTTTGTGCAATACCCCTATAAAATATAGCACAGCTGTAGTTTAGTATGGAGCCCTGCAGGATTTTATATAGCTATTTCATGTTAAGAGTCTAATGCTTTGCAACGGACCACGTTTACCTACGTTATTAGGTCTGCGGCAAGATAAAAAGTTATTTGCTATGGAGCCCTACATGATTTTCTACATCACACTGAAAGACTACTGAATACGGTCCCAGCAAGCCCATTCCCAGCGCCTTTTGACTATATAAAAGTATTTCTCGGACCTTATAAGACAGACGAAAAAGGATTTTTTCACAACGTGAAAGACTACCGAATAATACTCTTTATATCCCCGAATACATATTACCATATATGGTAATATACAGTTTGTTTACGGGAATAAATATCTGGTCTTGGCAAGCTCATCCCGACCGCCTTTTGACGTTTTCAATTTTCCTCGGACCTCACATAAGAGACGAAAAATCCCTTTTCGTCTTTCTAATAAGGACTAAGAAGATATTTTTTAAAAGTCAAAAGGCGCTAGGGACGAGCTTGTAGGGACCATATTCAGTAGTCTTTCGCTCCGTGTGGTGTAGAAAATCTTGTAGAACTCCATAGTATATAACTTTTTATCCTGCTGCAGACCTAAGGACATAAACGTGGTCCGTTTCAAAGCATTAGACTCATAACATAAAGTTATACCATTTTATTATGAATGTAACTAGACTGACAAAATGTAATTGGATAAATTAAAAAAACACGTGTTGTTTTACTCTAACAAGCTATAACCAATCAAATAATTCGTTGTAGCGGACACTTCTTCTAGGACTGGTTTGATTTCGTTCAAATTTCTTAGAAGCAAATCACTGGTCAGCGGGTATTTCTTAGTGGGAAACTTTCTACAGCCGACACTTAAATAATCCCGATTGAACAACAACAAAAGATTATATGACAATACACAGTCCGAATGCTAAGTTAGTCTTTTCCCGCTGAAATTCGTCAAAAAAAAAACAGAATTGATATAAAGATAGGTGTTTTCTTCTATTTCGTTATTTAACTTACCTAGATTTGCATGTGCCATTCTTTGTGAAACTAAATCTTTTAAGTCTTCTGCCATGTCTAACTGTATATTATAATACTTCCGAGCTGTTTCATATTGCTCTAGTTTGTAATAAGCGAGACCTAGATTCCCATAGAGTATGACTTGTTCTTTTTCCGTTTTATCGTGCTGCTGAATATCTTTTAAATGTTTCATGATATATTTAATTTTCTTTTTAACATCTTCGTTTTCTTCTTGTATGAAACGAAAAGCTTTTGCATCGTTGTCAACTTTTTCGTAAAGCATTTTACTGACTTCATTTATAAGTTTCCTGAAACCCCCCGTCATTTTTGGAATTTTTCGCTTTGTTTGCAAATTTAGTGAAGATTTGTATTGCTATTAATTCTAATGATTAGCATGTAGATATCAATGTACCAAAAATTAACCTCGCATCCTAAATGGAAGAGTAATGATACAAGAACTACTCTTTCAGACAAGGTGTGAAAGGCTACCGGATACGGACCTGTATATAGCTCCGTATTTGGACTGTGTATTGCCATATATAGAATTACACAATCCGGGAATGGTGGAGCTATACGGGTTCCGTAGTTGACAATCTTTCACATTGTGAGAAAGGTCTAAATTTTCTGTTATTTTATTTTTAACTTTTTCACCCGTATTTGTAATATATCGACACTTATTTTTTACTTATTTTTCATATAGTTTAGGGGGTAAAATTTTAATATTTATTAAAAATAATTTTCATATATTTTGATAATGTAACCCCCTTAATCACAAATATTAATGAAGAGTTTCTGCAATAAAACATTGAATATCAGGGGGTTATAGTTCATGGTGTTCAACGCAACTTGAAGGACTACGGAATCTAGTATAAAGGTTGATTTCCAATAGGCGGAAAATTCCGCGCAAAAGACAACAAAAACATTCCATTGGTAGAAATTAACATTACACGATGTGTGATGTAAAATTCTACGAATGGAATGTCTTCTTTTGGCTTTCGGGCGGAATTTTCCGCCTATTGGAAATCAAGCTTAAGACATACACAGTCCGCCACACCACCTCGATCACAGCGTTTTTTCACTCAACGTGTGGAAGAAGCCACGGTATCGAAGTAAATGATAGTCGACGAAATAAGAATAAACAATCACCGAAGAGGAGATATTTCTGAGCATAGCTTCAGGCTTGATAGTGCTCAATAACCACTCCTCCGCAGTAATTATTTTGGCCATTGCATGAAACAGTTGCTCATGCAAGCCATTATTAACAGCTTAAACCCAATGAGAAAAAAACTTGTTCAAATTCGCCAATATAGACGTCAGAAATATGTTGATAACGTTGTTTTAGCGCCTTTATTGCGGAATTTGAACAGCATTTGTCCAGCAGTAAAGTTTTCAACTCTTACCTTGAAATCTAACAATATTTATTACTGCGTCTTCATTAACTTTTAAAACGCTTTCGCAGTTAAATTGTAACATAATTTTTCGTTCATTCATATTTGAATCGTCCATTTAGAAACAATTTTGAGAACATTAAACATTCACACGAATATATAACTTTCGTTTGAATGTAATACAAATCCCCCTAGTTCATTCATGCAATATTTACATATGATTTCGAAAAATACGCAAAACTGCAGCAACTTTTAACCGTAACATCGTTTAGTGTCGTATCATTGTAAATGAGTAGTCGAAACACATAATCTAAGAATTATATCATCAGAACTCCGTGACGTTAATTTATTATGGTCCTATGTCCTGTTCTAGAAACTACTGTAACATCACTAGCACCTAAATAGACTGATCAGGTATTTTTTCGATATTTTACTATCCAAACAACAAAATCGAACATCATCAAACAATAGGGTAAAAACTTTAAAAGTTCCGTTCTTTGATATTTTCGCGGGTTGATAAACACTGCGATATTCCTGGAATTTGCTTTCGCGCTTGACTTGACTAAATGTTTAATGAAAGAACAGAGAATATAAAATAAATGGATTTGTACGCACATAATGTATATTTCCCATTGGGCAAAAACCTGTTCAAAGTCCGAAGTAAAGACGATAGAACAACGTTAACGTTGTTTTAATGTATTTACTGCTGACTTTGAACAAGTTTTTGCCAACTGGGCAAATTGAAGATTTGAAGCATAGTCTATTGGATGATACTACAATCTGTTTATTTTTTCTACAAACTATGTTTGAAGAAAGATTTGATGAACGTCAATTAGAAAAAATTGAAAGCCATTGCAACTTATACCATGTGTATTACCATATATGGGAATACAGAATCCACGTACCAGAATATATAGGACCGTATTTACGCTGTGTTGTCTTATTAGATGGAAAAATATTCGACAGCATGCACAGCTAGAAATAGTAATGAATGCGTTTTATAATATCACACTGCAAACGTCAAGAGAGAAGAAGCCCTGGGAACGAGGTTGTAGAACTAGAAAGATTTTGAAGATTTGGTGCGGCCGAACTGGTTCTTTTATAAGCCAATGAGTTTATTCAAGTTAAAGTGTTCAAGAACTGTAGTGGTTCTAGAACTTGTTCTCGATTTTTATCGAACCATTTTACGTTGGTTTTACTTGCGAGCGATGAGATCAAGGCAAAAGTATTGGTCATCGTCAGAATAAGAGAAACAATGGCCTTGAAGTCCCCTGAAAGTACTAGATAAAAGGACCATGCTAGTGGGTAAAACCTTGTTCGAGGTCCGTAGTAAAGACGCTAGAACAACGTCTTTACTGCTGACTTGAACAAGTTTTTGCTCATTGGGATGCAACGAGAGTGGAACTGATTGTTATGGTAATTATTTTACGAGAACAAATTTGGCCATTGAAAATAATTATCTTTTCATGATGTATATCGATCCATATTTAATTAAATGCTATATTGATGGGTTAAACCATCCTATATTCATATAGTTTGCTTTGTCATTTACTATTTCAAAATCTATAAAATATAAATGGCGGTAATCTTCTAAGTCAAATTTATAAAAATCGTTGGCTTCTGGATGATATTGCTCGACTTTAACCATTATTTCTAAAACCTTAGGCAGCCTATGGACTGCTAAATGAATTTCACCCAAAACAATCTTGCATTTGATTGGTTTATTCGTAACTGCTCTATAACTTTTAAAGGTTGTAATTGAATACGACAATTGGTTTATTTTTTACCATATGTCGTCCCTTGATTTTTTCCATAGGTATAGCGTATCCAGACATTAAAATAGTACCTCTTCTAGTACAACAAAACTGTATTCAAACTGAGCATTGTTAACTGTGATGTGCACCTATTTAGGATACTGCCACTCTCCTACGCAGAGGCCGGCGCGCGGAAAGGCGAAAAGGCGAAAAAGAGGTGACGAGGGCAGCGCACTCCACCTTTGTCAAATTTTGCTTATTTTTTATTTTTTGGCACTTCACCGCAGATTTTTTTTTTTTGCTTTCGTTAGGCTCTGCGGAGGAGAGTGGGATACTGCTGTATCCAAGCAGGTTCTTTATAGTCTGGAGATTCAACAACGACTGCAAAGAAGGATATCAGGTGGCGCTCAGTATTTTTCTGCATATTTATACTTGCGACAGTTCTCCCTACAACTCTTGCGTCTGCGTATGCTTCACCATTGTGAAACCTCCGCCCGAATTTGGACTTAATTGCCACGGGCGTTAATCGATTTTACCGTAATGTCAAACTTGCATTATGTCACTAATAGTTATTGCTCAAACTATCACAACAAAAAAGAAATCTTGCGTTTATATTATATGAGTCACAAGACAAAACAAGACACAAACAGGAAAAATGAAGAAAACGAAAGACATATGACATAAGGAAACAGGAACCTTAATCTTTATTATATTGCTCTTTGTATGATCTTGAGTTTGTCATTAACTAATTTCGTGATATTCTAACAATTTCACATCACTAGCTAGAGCATGGACGTTTTCAGGTGTTTCGACTTCGACAAAAAAGGAGAGAGCGAACGGAAGGAAGTTGGGGAGGAGAGGAGGCACGTTGTTGTTGAAGCCAGCTAACAGCTGCAGCTTTCGGATAATTTGATTGATGATGAGATGTCAGGTTGTAGCTATAGCTGTAAAGTTAGCTAGCTACATGTATCACCGATATTTCATTTACGGAAATAGCGGACACATGACCTTCCGAATCTAGCACAAAAATTGCCAAAATTATAGATATTTCAATCGGCTATAACTTGAACTAAACTTACTCAAATTCCATGAAGTAAACTGTTCTAGAAAGCTGGAACCC
>JAULBZ010009052.1:0-10284 GCA_032360805.1 Neoturris breviconis | reverse complement strand
CACAAACTTTCGCGAGTTTCGCGAATTTTGGGTCTTTTTGCGAAAGTTTATGGTTTTGGAAATTCTGAAAAGCCTTAAGGCCGTTTTCCATTAACGTAAAATTCCGCGCGGAATGCGAATGAAGACATTCTATTGGTAGAAATTGACGTCTTCTTCATTTGGATTCCGCGCGGAATTTTACGCTAATGGAAAACGGCCTTAAGGCTTTTCAGAATTTCCAAAACCATAAACTTAAAGTTTATGCTCGCGAATATTTCACATTCCTTTATTCGCGAAAGTTTATGCCCTAAATTTTCAAGATTTTTAATGATCGTATTATCTTTGAAACAAACAAAAAACACAATATTTTAACACTAGGCATTTTTTCTATGTAAAACATCAACTTTGAGCCTGATAATTTGCAACGGAAACTGTCTGGTTTTTAACTTTTGAGATGTTGATTCATTTTATCAGGATCAAACATAGTCACAACAATAGTAGTTGATACATCAGCAGGCTCCGGAGTAGGTTGTTGTATAACCCTCCTGGACATGTCCCGAATATCCACGGTTCTAAATATTTAAGTATGAGAGTGACAGTGAAGATGAGTGGGTGGAGGAAAGAAGAAAGGGCGCGTTTGAGTTTTTAGACGATTTCATTGATGAATAAATATTCATAGAAAAATATATGCTATCTTTTCCCACTCGCAAAAGTTTATGCCCGCGAAATTTTTTATATTCGTTCATTCGCGAAAGTTTATGCCTCGCAAATTGCATTATTTTCTTTCATTCACGAATTTTTTATCTTGCGAAAGTTTGTGCCCGCAAAAGTTTGTGCTCTGAAAGTAGATGCTTGTATTCCTCGTGCCATAGTTCTGCTACAATTCCTGCATAAGAATTTCACATCTTTCGATTTTGTAACTGTATAATTCATAAAATTTTCAAATTCTTTACCTACAGCTAACTTGCTCCTGTCGAATTTCCACAAACGAATTCTTCGTGGCGTATCTTCAATATCTTCAGAACACATTAAACAAAAGTTTGCAACACTTAGTCGTGTTTTCGGTAGACATTTTAAATATTATTTATAACTACTGCTATGTAAAATAGGAATAATTAGCAACCTCGTTTAAGAAGCCCTGGGAACGAGGTTGGAATAATTAGCAAACTCAATAAAAACCTACTTAATTGCTTCCATGACCATAAAAGTTGAATCATGGCAACATCTTGTTCGATGCATAACCTATAAAATTCCTATACTTTTAGCTACATTTTTTTCTGATTCTTTTTTTTATTTCCGCGAAACTGCTACAGGAATAAGATAATTATTTATACGTTATTTTATTTCAAGAATTTATTGTCATCCCCCGGTATACAAATTATACAGAATAATCGAATGGTAAATGAGATTTCAAGTTACAAAAGGCGTTCGCGCTCTCTCCTCATAAAGAAAGTCTGAAAGGCTAAAGCCTATCCAGTATATAATTCATTCCGAAATGATTTCTATCCGGTGAATTAATTGTTAATTATTAGCCTGCAAGATCTTTCTTTTTTGGTACGACAAATGTGTAAAATTTCCAGACTAAATTTGGGACACTATTTTTGTTTCAGGGATGAATAAATTTAAATCATGAATATGATCTAATATTACTAGCATAGGGACCGGCTATGAACGAATGGAACTATAATATTACTAAGGGATGTTAAAAAGTTTATTGTGGATACTTTCGCTTTGAAGAAACTTTCGCGGTTTGCAATTTTAATGATAAAAAATTCAATCGTTTCGAAAAAAGTTATCGTTTTAGATTGACAATAAATGTATAAAATGTGTGATGTGAAAGAAAAGAGACGAAAAACAACAAAAAATGATTTTTTAGATTTTTTTTTGCGGAATAAACTTTCGCGGATTCGAGAATTTGATATATTTCGCTCGAATAAACTTTCGCGGTTGACTAGTTTTAGCGTGTTTTACGGAACAAACTTTCGCGGAAATCGGGGTTAAATTGCCGCGAAAGTTTCTTCCCGCGAAACTTTCTTCCCTTAAAGTATATAATATATATACATGTACGGAAACACACAAAACAAGTTTACGTGGGTAAACTCCCGTGTAGAGATAATTTTGCGAGTGCCGAAAATTTGCATTTTGCGTGGATAATCTCACAAGGTCTTGTAACTAATACATTTTGGAATCAATTCATACCCCTTAACTTTTGATCTAGATATGCTTGAAGCTTAAACATTCCCCCAAACTTAGGTAGCCTTTACATAAACCCCTAAATGAGTTTCACCCTAAACGATCTTGCATTTGATTGGTTTCTACGTACCGAAGAAACCAATCAATTGCAAGCACGTTCAGGGTGAAACTCATTTAGGTATTCATGCAAAGGCTGTCTTAGCTTATTATAAGTACTTTCAATTTATACAAAAATAATTCCAAAAACAGTTAATGTTTTGCTGACGTCAACATTTTTTTTTAAGAGACCAAGAATTTCATTATATTTCTTTGACATTAAATTTGTGAAAAACACTAAAAACTCTTGCAATAAATGATAGTTACAAGCAAAAACACCCACTTTTCGCCCTAATTTTCTGCGCCATTGACCAAAATCAGGGCTTGGTTACTCACTTTCTGCATCAAAATTTCTGAACATTATTTAATTTTCTAAACTGTAACTAATTTATAGACGATGGCCTAAAATTTCAAGTTAAATAGGTCAGCCATTTGGAAATTATGAAGAAAAATCTCTCAGGTAGGGCATCCCCCCCCCCTGTGTAAAATAGGGTTATTTAATCAAACATAAATGCGAATTCTAAATGAAGTCATTACAACGCGACGTCACTTGACAGGTGACGTCACTTTCAACCAATGTAATGGTTTCATTTAGAATTCGCGCGAACAAACTTGCCTTGTGGAAGGAAATCCGCCTTAAGGATTAAATATAGAACCATTAAGGATGATTTCCACTCAGCGTAAAAATTCGCTGCAAAATCAAAAGTAGAAATTCCATTGGTAGAAATATTTCGTCTAATGGAAATGAATAAAAAATTACAGCTTTACTTCAGGAACAACAAACCAGATACATAAGTAGATAGTGGTTAAAATTAATATCCACTGCGAAGGAGGGCTTTATGAGCAGCTTCAGACATTGTATCCGGAAGTTATGCTTAAAAATCACTCCATCGCAGAGATTATATGACCATTATTAGCATATTTGAACAGGTTGCAGGTAAGAACTGTATAAATAACAGTTTCAACCGAACATATAAGAAATATGAATCTCAACAATATTTCAATTGATTGGCCGGAAGAAAGAATCAGGGGAGGGGGGTACTCTTAGTTTAGTGACTCCCTCAGGTAATTTATTTCTTTACTTTTACACCCTCTAGATGCTCGGAAAATACATTTCCCGGTCAAAATAAGTAAATTTTCCATATTACACTTTTAATTTAATTACGATGGGGGAAAGGGGTAACAAACCAATAAATTTGAATGTTTATCGACTTAACATCCTCATAACTCATAAATAGCTAAAAACATGTTCAAATGGCTTGTGTCCACGATCTTAACCGTGATTGGCTTCTTCTTAAGGAATAAACCAATCAATTTTAAGATTGTTGACTCTCTTCTGCAGATACTATTAATGTTCTGCACAAAATTCAAAAAAATTCACCTTATATATACAATTACAGAGAAAACGAATTTCTATTTCAAATATCCCATCAATAGTGAATAATGGAGAAGTTATTTTATGTCATTTAAAAACTGTACTCTCGATAAGTCACTGCACACAAAGGAAGCTATTGCATTGTAACAAGTTATACTATGAGTAACAAACACCTCGCTTTCATTGTTATGAAAAGGTCTCTTCGGGAAATTTAATACACGCGAATTGTCTTCTTTGTCATTTTTTCCTGGCCTGATGAAAACTCGTGAATTTCAAAGGTCGCAAAATTTTGTATGCGAAATTAAATACCTTTTCAGTAAAGAAATTCCAGAAACAAATCAGAAATTCCAGAAACAAATCAGAAATTCCAGTAGTGATCAGTACATAATCACTGTGGTGAAGTAACGTCTGAGGTTCTAGCTTTGTAACTTGAAGCTATACTCAAAAAGGATTCCTCCACAGTGATTATTTTCTCAAACACAACGTAAACACGGCGTAAAAACTTCATCAGTACATTATAACTTTATAGTTGATGTTTGATGTGATATTCCATCATAAATGTACATATTATCTACAGGAACAAATTGTTTACAGATCAACTTAATGACTTCTTGTGAACACAGACCACCGACGACTGAAGCAGTAGTATGCAACTCGCTCACATTACACCGAAATGATTCTATCAAGTACGCGCTAGGAATTGCTTTCTCTAACTCCATCTCCTTAATTAAGTCGCTTGAAATCTTCGTCATTTCTTCCAGATCATTCTCCTTCTCAGCACCATTGGCTGGGAATCGACCACGATCAGCGAATCGACAAATAGCTCGGTAAATAAGGTAAATATCGCTACATGTATCATTGACTTGTTGGATGGTAGTTTTAATTTTATGTTGTGAAACATCTTGTTTGAATTCATCATGTATAGATAAACCTTGCTGAGCTTTGATGAAGAAAGCGTTCTTACAGAATAACTTTACTTCTTCTTGAGATACATACGATGCTGGTACCTGCAGGTCGTTTAATGCCTCTCGAACAAATTCCTGGATCAATTCATAATCTGATGCTGCTTTTGTTTTATACAAGTTTTGTAATTCTATGTATCTTTTTGAATCTGAAAACATATCAGGAAGACTTCCTCTAAGTGGTAACATTTTATTTTGATTCACAAATTCTTTTAATGCTCTAACCAGGATCCAGAAACTTGCATTAATTTCTGATTTGAGTGGATGATTTGCCATGTTGTCATCTATAATTATTTGCACATCATCTGGTACCTTTGTACTTGTGAAAGCATTGTTTACGTTCTGTATCGCCTCTTCAAAATTTTCTTCAATAATTTCAACGCCATGTTCATTCTTTAAAATACCAGCACGTATTAACTCCTTAATTTGACGCTTCTCCTGATAGGATTTCGGCCATTCAGAATTATTCAATTTGCGCCATTTCTCTAAATACTTGTAGAGCAGAACTAAATAAGGCGTATGAGAGTGTTCAAGGTTATCCATGCTATCAAGCGTTATACTATCCATATATTGAACAAGTTCGGGGAATGGGTAATCGAGTCTTAAATCATGCAGAGCATTATCAGGATGCGTTTCAATAATAACATGTTCTTTAACGACAACTCGCAGTACACCAAAATACCCAAAATTATCACAAATCACTAAGGGAACGTTTGCATGCCATAAAAAATTACTAAGTTTTAATAAGCCATGTTCACTAAGATGGGAAGATATGACAACTGTAAAACGTTTGAAATACTCAGGATCATTCTCAAATAATTCTATAGGATTATCATTCAAAAAATGTCCTGTACTGTCCGGATTTAACTCTTGTAAAAGTTGACAGGCGATTTGTGCTTTGGGCTTTCCAATGGAGTTGCTATCTAAGAAAAAATTATTACCAATGTCTTCAGCAGTACACAATGCGTTATCAACAATAGAATATTTACCAACACCAGGTAGTATTAAACATTTTAATGCCTCTGTTCCAGCTGCTGTAACATTAAGTAAACAAACATGAGCCTGTTCTAAGCTATATTGTCCATTGTGACCCCATAATCGAAGTTGGCGATCATACTTTTCATCTTTTTCACTTGTATCCATACGGTTCATCTTTTGTGGGTTTTCAAAATTATTTGGCAAATCAAATGACTGCTTCTCAGGAGTTGTTCTCTCCTTTCTTTTCATTTTTTAACAACATGCTAAAAATATAGAAGTCTTATCTACTGGTCGAAATAAGAGCAAATAATCATTTCGGAGGAGTTTTTGAGGATTTCAGGCTTTGTAGCCTAAAGCTATGCTCAAAAATAATTTCTCTGCAATGATTATTTGCTCTTACTTCGATCAATGCATACTAGAAAAAATAAAGTTATAATTTTAGAGCTTTAATGATTGCACTAATTACCAGAGGTTAGAATAACTACTGGTTGCCACTATTGACTGAATATATTCCGATTTATCTCTCTTCTACAGTGATGACCAGCAGTTATTTTAACACGTGAATTACATTCTTATTTAAGGGATAGATATTTCGATTCAATTTTAGAATGCATGCTAACTTGCAGTATGGAAATTTAACCATTATTTTACAATGACAGAGAAAACTTAAAAACCTGCAACTCCTCCACAGTGATGATCATCAGTTATTTTATTTTACTAACCTGCAGTCCTCAACATGCACTACGGCAATCACCTGTGGAGGGGTGCATTCAAATACACTACTCCACAGATGATTGGTGGTAGTGAATTTTGAGAATTGCTGATAATAATCCAAAGCAATTCATGTATACATTTATCACTGATCACTGATCAAGTTAATGGGAGAAATTTTCGTGGTTGGTACCATATATTCCAAAAATTTCGTTTTTGGCAGAGATTTATTTTTGCAGTTGGACTTAAAAAGATAGGATTATTTTTATAGAGCCTTAAATAAGATATTGTGGGTTTAAAAATTTCACGGTTCGCACTGATCAACCTCAAATTTTTTGGCCCAATGCAATACGAAAACCAGTTAATTTCCACGCCTTCAGCAATATATAGAGTAAGTTATGTACTTATTTCAAAGGCGTTTAGAGTATCCAATACACTTTAAATAACAACCCATGCAACTTAGATCCCAGTACCAATTCTGTATGCTCTACTAAGAAGAACACCTTATAGAACTCATAGTCATTTGAAAGTTTAGAAGGGACCATCGCAAATTTTGCCCCAAAACCAACTTTTTCTGTTGGGATTAAATCAACTAAAATTGATAAAATTCAACTAAAATAAATCAGTACAAAGGTGTGTTAAGTCAATGAGCTTGCAATGGATTGGTTTCTTTGGTACGAAGAAACCAATCTATTGCAAGATCATTAACTCAGTACTCTCTTCTGTAGATTGTATTTTTGAGGCGCTCCCTAAGATAAACATTTCATTAATCCAGTGTTTGAAATAAGAGCAAATAATTAATCACTGACACTATGAAGAGTGTTAAGTCAACGAGCTTGCAATTGATTGGTTTCTTCGGTACGAATAAACCAATCAAATTTAAGATCGTTGATTCAGCACTTTTTACTTCAAACAAATTTTGGAGATGGTCCTTTAGGTATTTTCAAAATTAAAAGTACATGAAAATAATAGAAAACATTTTTAAGCGACATATACATATCAGGCCCCTGAATTCATGTCGCATTCCCCTGTGGAGAAGAATCTTTAGAGGCTAATTTGCAGCCGGTTGGATGCAAATTAGCCTCCAAATATGCTCCTCCACGGGGAATGCCGCTGTGAGTTCAGAGGCATATACATTTATTTATGACACACCGGTTCACAGGATTTCTATATATTGGAACTACAATCAATAATATGAGGAACCTTGTGAACAAGAGTGTCACTATTCTACAAAATAGAAAACATTGTATCTTTCAAAACATAAAATATTCAATATTTCCACTTTGCTGTTTCAGAGACTTGTGTCGTAATATATGCATAACACAACAGGCTATTTAAGCCCAGTTTGGTTGAGAGGTACTCCAAGTTTGTCCTCTATTATTCCATAGTCTATTTCCAGCATAATAAAGAAGAGCTAAACCACCTCCAAGACCGCCAGCAATTGCAATTGCACGTGGACCACCTAAAATAAAAACAATAGTGTTCAAAAGAAAATCAAATAATCACTGTGGAGGGAGTAACTTTTGAGTAGTTTCAGGCTACTCAGGACCTCTAACTATGCTCAAAACTCCTCCTCCACAATGATTATAGGTTCTTATTTTGAAATAAATAAATCCACATGCACATCATGCGGAGGAGTGTTTTTTTAGTAGTTCTTAACTGCAACCAAAAAAGTATATCAAAAAATACCTGTAGGGAAGAAGTCAACTATTTGTAATGCAGAAAGAAATCAACTGAAGTTTATATATCAAATTTCTTCACAGATGTTATCAGTGGTTGAAATAAGAGCAAATAATCACGAAGGAGGAGTAGCGAAAGGCTTATTCAGTTTTTGGGAACCTTACGTTTAGCAGTAGTGAATATTTTAATATTTTACTTCCTGACAATGTTTACAAAATATTAGGCTCAAACGTCTAATTCTTAGGTAACTCAGTGGTTATGGATTATCTCAAAGAGGAGAGTGATGAGTCAATGATCTTGCAATGGATTGTTTTTTTCTCGAAGAAACCAATTCATTGAAAGCTCATTAACCTAACACACTTCTGTACTGATTAATTTTTGTTGAATTTTTTCAATTCTAGTTAATTTAACCCTATTCGGTCTGGGCTTTTTAGGGCTCTGAATAGTCGGAGAACAAAGTGCCCCATCCCTCCATAACTTTTGACGGAACCATGCTGTAGTGTTGAAACTTTTCAGAAAGTTAGGTCAACACTTTACAAAAATATTTTTTTTGATGGCGTCATTACTCACGATGACGTCATAACTGGAAAACAGGTGGTGCAGAAAAATATAAGTTTGGTGATTTTTTTTTTTTTTGCAAACTATATACCAAAATAATTTTCAAGCAAAAAAAAGGATATGTATCTTTCTTAAAAATATTCTTTTATCACCTGTCAAAAATATGGTTGCTAGGGAAAAATTATCCCTAGTTGCCAATTTTTTTTCTTTCAAAATGATCCTAGATAAATTGTAGGAAAAGTCACAAAATTTGTAGCCACATAAGCCATTCATTCAAAAGTTATGTAAAAAAAGTTTTCCCCCCGGCCTGAATAAGGTAACCCTAACAGAAAAAGTCGGTTTTGAAGAGAAATTTTGAGATGGTCCCTTAAGCAGTGGTGCTTATGATTCGGAGGTTCCTGGTTTAACACACAGTCCTCGAATTCAACTAGGGGAACCACCTAAAAAGAATTTTCAAGTGCACTCCTCCAGAGGTGATTGCCATAGTGAATTTTGAGGACTGACAAAAAAACTTGGATGAAATTTCAAGCCACGTCCCTAGAAGCACTGCCATCTACCCGTTCCCCTTTAAAGTGGTTCCGGCCATGTTTCAGGGTAAAATAATCTATCAAGAGAATGATGAAAACCTGGAGAGGGTAAAAAAGTGGCCTCGGCCTAGAGAGGGGGAAAGATAAAAGAAAAAGATAATAAAAAAACTCCAGGATTTTTATGTTTACGTCACATATACAGTGGGCAAAAACTTGCGTCTTTAATGCTGACCAATGAATACCAAAGAAATTAATCAAGCTGACTGGTTTAGGTTTTGTACAAGAGGAGCGACACTCATACTGAGAATCTTAGAAGTGTATGTAGACCAGGGTGTACATAGAACCAATCGATTGTAAGGTGCGGTGTTGAAATAAGAGAAAATAATCAATGTGGAGGAGGGATTTTTGAGCAGTTTTAGGCTAGCAAGTCAGATTCAATGCTTAAAAAAACCCTCCTCCACAGCGATTATTTGCTGTTACTTCTAATACTGAGACCATGAAAATTTCTTGCTTATTTCGAACTCTTTGAAAAGCAATGAGGATAAGGACATATTCAAGATCCTGCAGACATTTTTCACGAATTTCAGATATTTAGATCATGCCAGTGTCTAGAATTTCTACAATATTTTGATAGATTAGTGTTTGATACAAGAGCAAATTATTACTTTGGAGGAGCGATTTTTAAGCCTTGTTTCAGACTGCTCAGAAGTCTCTAGAGTAATTATTTTCTCTTTAAACACTGTAGTCCATATATGTTTCAAATCATAGTAGAAGCTCTCAGATGTAAAAAATATTGAAACTCCCATAAGGGATTGTCTCCAAAATTCGTTTGCAGTGAAGAGTGCTGAATCAACGATCTTGCATTCGATTGGTTTCTACTGTACTGAAGAAATCAATCTATTGCAAAATCGTCAACTTAACACTCTTTGTCGTATAGATAAATGCTTTTTTAAAGCTGCTAAAATATCTGCTTTTGTAACTAATTTTGGAGACGGTTCCTAACAAAATAAGAAACAGAAAAGTTAGTGTTTCCTTTTACAAAACCTTTGGGATGAGAAGTGCAACACGAATTCTGAATATTTGACAGATACAATGACCTCACAATCGATTTGCTTATAAATAGTAAATCAGGAGACACTTCATAAAATAAATTTACCAACCTGTGGATTTGAAAAGTACTCCGGTAGTAACAGCTGCTGCAATAGAATTATATTCATCTTCAACA
>JAULBZ010009051.1:0-10284 GCA_032360805.1 Neoturris breviconis | reverse complement strand
CCGCGAAATGTTTGAATTTCGCGGATAGGCTGAACCGCGAACTTTAATCCCCGCGAACATTAATCCCCTTAAAGTAAATGTGCTACGGATCGAATCCGAATCTGCCTGAACCTGCTAACACTAAATCATATGGTGCAGTTAAAATTAAAAAACGATTGGACCCGCTAACACTAAATCATATGATGCACTTAAAATTAAAACACGATTGGACACAATTATCAAATTGGAAACTCTTCTATACCAAAACAGACTTGTGATCTGAGTATCTTAAAATTTACAGTCATCAATGTGGGGGAGATTTTGTTCCGTCAAATTGGCGTAAAATATCCTGAAGAACTATCCACGACAGTTATGACCCGCAGCGGCTATGAGGATCAGTGATGTTTTCTCTATAACTTCTTTTTTTGTTTATAATTGCAAATGGTTCCCAGCGCTTTTTGAGTTTTTCAGATCGTTTGATGTCTTCAAAAAGCACTAGGGACGAGTTTTATTTACACTATCTCGATAAGGGATACATAAACGAAGAGAGAATGTTTCTCATATATAATATAAAATTATGAAAATACACGAATTAAATTTACAACGTTTATAAAAAATCCTTCTCCCAGAGGACAAAAACTTGTTGAATGTCTTCATTGTTTTTGCCAACTGGTATATTTGTTTAAAAGATCATCTTAAAAGTACATAAGCGACTCGACCTTAGCCTACGTGAATAGACCTGAATGTGACGGATTTAAAAACTAAAGGCGACGCAGGTGACGTCAATTGCAATGGCTTCATTTAGAATTCGTGCGAACAAATTCAACTAGTGGAAATCCGCTATAAATATAAAAGTACAAACGAAGAGCTTCAAAGATAACAACCATTGTTCATTCTTTCATATTTGTGTACATACAATATTAAATAACATCCTTATTATGTTTTTACGAATACAGTAAGTAAGTAACCGGAAGTTTTTGCGTCCTAAGGGCATATCCATATATTTCAATGGTTCTTCATCCCCGCCGACGTCGCTCTAACTTTCCGCCAGGGCAAGCATGCGGTCAGTCGATGATACAGTACCCTAGGTAATATTATATATTATATCTTTCATGCTACTTATGCTGATAGGCAAATTCTTCTTCCAAGTCCGCAGAAAAGACGCTAGAACAATGTCGAATAGCGCTGTCCTAGCATCTTAAATAGGGACTTTGAACAAGTTTTTGCTTCCTAAGATAAGCACACATGCGTGTTGATTGATATATCCCCTAAAGGAGAGCATATACAACTCTAAAAATGGAGCATACTTTTATACAATATGAAATTAGATTTCTTGGTCAACAACAGTGTCTCATGACAATGAATCAATAAATGCAATACCTCTTTAAAGGCCATACGAATTTAGAAGCAATCCTGTCCCCCAGAAAATGTTAGGTGAAAGAATTTTTTTAAAATTCAATTTTTTTTTAACTATTAAGCTTTTAGTGCTTTAACCCTAGTGGGCTTTTTAGGGTCTGACTTTTGATAGAACCATGCTATAGTGTTGAAACTTTCCAATGTGCCCCCCCAGTCGAAATAGATGCCCAAACAGCGTAATTACATTAGTTCTCTACGAATGGTTTTTACTTTCGTTTATGAGGCAGAAAGCTTATTTTGTTTGCTTACTTTCCAGAATGACCGTCCTGGGTTTACGCAGTTCGTATGGTCTTTAATAAAATAAACAATAAAATGACCTCTTTTTTCAGGATTGGCGGAGAGAGTGAATACCTTCATAAACCTAATAAATAATTTGGAAATGGTCATAAAATCTTGCAACCTTTCAATCGATTGGTTCCTTCGTATGAAAGAACCAATGAAATACAATTCGTTAACAATACACTCTTTCTCGCAATAAGTAAGAACAAGAATATATGAAAACGTAGTACCCTATTACCCGCACGATTTTGGGGAAAATGTTTTTTAAGTGTTGTAAGCTCATAAATTGGGAACATCTCCGTTGAATACTACGAGTCGTGTATTTCAAACGTGAAGTAACAGCTAAAAAGGGGGGAGGGGGTAACAATGCGACCTAGAACTTTCTTGCCTTAGTTTTATTAAAGGTCTCTTCTAGGCTATACATGCAAGACAGAGGAGACCATTATAAGGGACTTACCCAAAAGACTGTAGTAGTGTTATTGAAGTATAGCAAGTTACTCCTTGCCAAGAAAAACTTCAAAAATAACGTAGAACAAGACCCGTCAAACGTAGAAATAAATTCCGCAGAAATGTCTGCCCTTAAAGTGATTGAAGCAATGGAGTTTACTGTAGGTTCACTTAGGATTTACCACAAATTATTTGAGCATAAAAAATTGGCCACATAAGGCTCCGTTGTCTAGTGAGATTGTAAAAATATATAAAGAGACTTGTACACTAACATCCTAATTGCTGACGCGAGGTGATCGAGACTTGTCTCGTTGATGTAAATTTAGTTACGCCAAGGATGCTGACACTCCAGAGATTTATTTCGATTTTACGGAATTTAGTTAAGAGATTAGTTACTCTCAGGATATGCTGATACAATAGAGAATTGACTCGATGTCATGGATTTGGTTATTCTAAGGATGCTGATACGACAGAGATTTGACTCGATGTAAATGATTCTTCTCTGGAAGGGTTTATTGCGCCATATGTACTCTGAGTATTGCTAGTAAATGAGTTAGAACGTTGATTTTCTCGTGCACTATAAAAAATAAAACGTTACTACATTATACTTATATTTCAGAACAAATCGACACAGATAACTCATCGTAAACGGAACTCTTAAGTTCTACAACATGTAAGACTAAATTTACGCCACATGTACCTCAAGAGGTAAAAAAGGTCTCTGTTAGGACATAAAACATTTCTCCAATTATAGAAAACGACATGGAAATACGCCATAAAAGACTAAACAAATTCAGTCGCAAAAAACAGCGAAATAATATTAGCTGCAATATTTAGAGATATCCAAACTCAATAGTCTATTACTCGTTTTGCTCGATAGTCTGTTACTCGTTGAAAATTGAGTTTATTTTCAGATAATCTAGCAAATCGTCACCCAGCATTAACTAAACACTGCATCGATATTGGGAATTTCACACAAACCATAAATGCGTCGTTTTACTATTATGTTATATACTATATACTCAACACACTATATATACAATATATATCATAGCTTACCATCTTTGACAATAGCTGCCTTTTTTCGTTTTTCTTTTCTTATGTTTTCCTATAGGGAACTCTTTACCAGCCATAAACATTTCGATTCTTGTAGGTGGCATATGTCCCCAATCCTATGACAGATGAGAGCATATACATTTTATGATAGGGATAAAAAATATCTTGGAGGGGAGATTATTATATTTTCAACAAATTTCAGGTCTGAGTGAAAGAGTATCACTTTAACAGTGCTCTGATTGGCTCATGAAGAACAATCAAAGTTTCACAAATAAGGTCATAGAAAAAAAACTTGTACAAAGTCAGCATGTTCTAGCGTCTTTACTTTGAACAAGTGTTTGTCCGCTGGGTTACCTATGTTTTTGCGAACAAGATACATAAACCATTAAGCAATGGTTATTTCTACATGCAATTATATGCAGGTCAGATTCTAAAATAAAACGAATGGAACGAAATAATTCATTTTAACATTACTGTGAAGAAACATGTTATTCATCTTCTATTTGATTGGTTCATCGGTATGAATAAACCAATCAAACGCAAGATAGTTGACTTTATTACCTTTAATCTTTCGTATGTATCTCCAATAATACTGATAAATGTACTTAGTACCACATATATAAACAACGAGACAAATGTATATAAATAAATTTTACTGAATATCCAGATTGCCGTACTTCGTTTAGACATTTCTCCAAATGTTGGATACATGTCATCACCATTTAATAATGAAAACAAACATTCCGCTGTCTGAAGAAACGTTGTAAACTAAAAATAAGAAGAGTACTGGCTATTGATTGATTTATTCGTAACAGAGCAACCAATCAATAGTCAGATTAGAAATTGTCCGCTCTTACATGGTCTACTTATCATGTAGTAAATGAGAACAACATATAATTCACACACTTTTTAGATATCGACCTTTCATTTCATAAGGAAGCTAGAAAAGAAGCACATACATTTATATATTGACATGACATAAGGGTTGGTAGAGTGGTCTTTCACTACAATAATTCTGGTTTAATTCCTATCAAAACCATTTGTTTTTGCACCTCTCTTGTAGAATACACAAATAACAACAATACCTTTTTATGATAGGGTCCAAGTACAATCCAGCCACAAAATGTAAAACCAAAAAACATAAACATTGCACAAAACATAAAACGCATCATACTAGGTGCAGCTGAACGTAATGTGATCAACAAAATCTAAAATAAGAGAATGCAGAGAGAACATTCTAGAAAGTCACGCTCAATAAATATTGATAAACAGCCTATATACATTCATAAGGTGGATTAAATCACAACTTCAATCCTGGAATAAAATACTGTAGACAAAGTGAAATTGTTACAGAGGGTCGAAATTTCAACTTAGAGAAAAAGTCTATAATTTTGATTAGCAAAACGAATAGAAAAAAAATTGAATTTGCTCCAAAACCTGGGTACTAGGCTGCTGAGGACAACACAATTCGCCGAGTTTGCAAAAGGCCCTAAGATCCTAAGTCTTAAGTCTACTCGATAAATCTCCAGGGACTTCTTTTGATCGTCACTGCATTTCGGTTTTACTTGTGGCATGTATTGTACGTGGAAATTTGTAAAATGTCTTATAAATCTGTATTTTTCGTCTGGTAAATTCTGTAATTTATAATTAAATGCCCAAAAAATAAAGATTTTCATGGTGCGTGCAAATTTGGGGCGCGAAAAATAGAGGGAGCAAAAATAAAAATGGCTCATAAATTAAAGGGATGTACATTGTAATATTCTACGAAAGTTTACGCTGTTCCTTAAAATAGGTCCAAATACGCAAAAATATATGACATAATGTTACAAATTCTCAATCACAAAGAAGAAATCAGTAAAAAGGTAGACACGCTCACACAAGGAAAACAACTTACATTATATTTTTTAAGATAAGTAAAGAACCGTAACAATCCAATCCAGACCATTACAACACCCAATCCAAGAAATACACTACAAATGTTGTAATACCTGGTATCCTAGATAAAAAATGTGATGTCAGTTCCATTCCAAATAGTATTCAAATACGAAATCTTTTTTTAGTGCTCGAAATAAGAACAAATAGTCCAACGCAGGGCCTAGTACCTAAGAATTAGAAACTAGTGCACTTATAGGTGGATTCGGGGCCCTAGGCCCTAAAAGTGGGACCTGGGCTGACAATGGGATATACTGGATGAAGCACAGGCTTCTAATAATTCTTAGGGGGAGCTAATACAAGGGGGAGATCCATAATACTGTTAATGGATATGCTTGATTAATCAACAATATATTTTATTGACCTCTCCTTCATTGGTGCTTTTAAATTGGTAAAGTTAGACACATGAACTGAGATCCTTATATGTGAGAACATACAAACAAATTAACTTTTAAATCAAGGGCCAGAAATTGTTTTTTAGTCTTTCCATTTTTTAAATTCTTTTCAGTCTACTGAATAACAGTAGTTATAGAAAATATTATTATACAAGATTTGTTTTTTTTGTACTATTTCTGTTAAATAAATTTTAGTAAATGTAGTCTACTCCTACTTTTAACCAAACTAACAAAAGGGAAATTATATTTTGTATCATTGACAAATACTTATTCTCCTCTACAGATGATGTACGCTTGTTTTGACTACTTGATAAATACATGTTGAAGCACAGATATATTTAACTCTATGACACGTGATCAAAATTGAAACTCCATACCTTATCATCGACATATATTTTATATATAGAACCGATAATTGATAACAAATCACTTATAACAATAACAGCAAACCACTTGTTAATCAGTTCAAACAAATCCCATCTTGTCAATGCATCATGTTTGTATGATTTGAAATACTTCTGAGCAGCCTAAAAACAACGTATATTTATGTGTAGAATTGAGATTGGATGGATCAAGTAAACGGACATTGATATTTAAGTTTGATAATAACGAATGATTCGGAGGATTATAGTATGTTTTGTGGAATAATCATTTCTTCACACAAATATCAGATTTGTTTACTGACAACTGTTTTTGTTTTATTAAATTTGATTTTAAGTAATATGGCTATATAATATCATCCTTGCAATGATACGACTATTAGTTTAAGCATTGCAGACATTCTATTTTTGAAGGTTGATTCAAGAGAAGATTCACATAAACTTTCAATATCATTCTGGATCAATCAGGATTTCCTGATTTACAGTTAATACAGTGAATGAACCACAAACATCTTACATTCCCTCTTTAAAATCACTTGTCTTTTTTGAAATTTCCAAATCAAACAAAATAAGCAACCATCAAACATGATAGATACACACCTTCACATAGAAGTGATTAGATTGCAAATAAATATTAGTTTCAAATTGTAAATATTCCAATAGAGAGTATCTGTTAAGAAGAGTGTTATGTGTCAACAAACTTGTACTTGATTGCTTATTCTGTAGATATTGTAGAGATTCTGTTACCAGTTGATTATTAATGACCACGTTCAATTAGAATCTAATGCTAATGTGTTTTGTTTTAATTCCTTATACCATATAACTCTCTTAGTACTTTTAAGGATAGTTCCCAGGTTTTGTTCATAAAATATTCAAATAAAACTTTTTCTAGATTTTTTAAAAGTCCTTTGAAAGACCTATCTGACATGTATTTTAGTTTTTTCATATTCCAACTTAAAAACGGGATAAAATTAATTTTTTGGCTCATTAGTTCTGCAGATAGTTCGTGATCTTTTCCCTAATATTATTACTATGCTTCACATATTTTTATAGAGAAGAAAAAAAATAACAATACAGACACCATGCAAATTATTCCAAAAAAACAATTCCATATTTGGAAAGTTTATTTTTTTTAGCTTTCCATTGATATATAATGTTAGTATTTGATAAAAAAGGAAACATGGATATTTTGATGTTTAAAAAGTCATAAAGAAAGCCTGGGAACTATCCTTAAGCTTGACGTCGATTTCCACTAGGCACTTATTGGAGCGCTTAAAAATCCAATTAAATATCGCTTAAAACTTAAAGTGTTCATTTCTAATTTGAATGACAGATTTAAGCGCACAATGCTTGGTATCAAAATATTTTTATATTTTTCCATGCACTTAAATAGCACTTAACAGGGCGCTTAAAATTTCATGACGTTTCCACTAGAATGCTTAGAGCATGCCTAAAATTAAGCGCGCTGTAAGCACATAGTGGAAACAGAGCTTTAGACCAAAAATAAGTTCCAAAATGGCAATTCTATACTAGTTCTAGACCCCTAGTGGTTTTTTTGCTTAACAGTAGAAAAATGACACTTCTAGGTAAGATGACAAGCTCAAATTTTTTATACTATCTAGTATACTACCTGCAAACAAAAAGCACTTAACCCTGCTGGAGGGAGGCAGATCCGTCATATTTTATTAAATAACTTCCAAACTACTATAGCGATGCTGCCAAAACCTACTTAGTTTTAGTATAAATCTATTTGATACAATTTGACCATCATACCTCCAGTAGTTCAAAACCAACTATTTTTGAGGGGAAATCCTATGTAAATAATCTATATCATTATTTTACCATAACTTGTGTTAAAGTAATGCTTGTTACAAAACTTGGTGAAGTTACTTAAAATCACAAAATAAATCATTTTGATAAGTTATTGAGCCCTTTTTGCCCCCACCCTTGGCTATTCAGAGCCCCAAAAAGCTTGGCCTGAATAGGGTTAAGCAAAATTCTAAGAAAGTACAGTTTTTAAAGAAAATATTTGGTTTCTTTTTGTTCCATTTATGAAGTTTCATCTCAATCTTATTAGTCGATCAAAAGTTATTGGAAGGGGGTGTGGAATCCGCCCGCCCCCCCCCCCCCCCTCCCCCGCTTTTAGGAGCCCCAAAAAGCTCAGCATATATAGGGTTAAAGGTCTGAAACTAGTGAAAACTTGCCATTTTGAATTTTGCTGTTAGTTTCAATAGCGTAAGTTTGTATAACAAACAATTGGACCAAGTTTAAAACTGAAACAATTAAGGTTTAATTGTATCAGCATTTTCCTTTTCAATATTGTTACATCATAAAATTCAGCCTAACAAGCAACCTCTACCCAGGGTTAAAAAAAAAACTTTAAATGTAAATATCTTAATAACAGAAAGAGCTTTTTCAAAAAGTTAAAAGGAGTTTGAAATCAATTTTGAAGTTCTTTCAGGTAAGCTATAAGTCTGAATTTTCAAAAATAGAGTGAAATTCCCCTTTAAACCTCGGCACGTAAATTGTACGTTTCCACTTTTGAATGACTTTGCTCTTAATGTAAAACATTTTAAATTTTTAAATTAAATTTCCTGATGTTTACCTTTATTTATTTATTTGCAATACAATTCAAATATTGCACACTGAAATGTGGAATTGGTAATAAGTCAATAAGCAACTGATTGGCTTCCTTGTAATAAAGGAACCAATCAACTACATGTATGTTGACAAAGTCACTCCATTTTTTAATTAAGTTAACTTTACCTTTGCCAGAATGACTGACTTGATAACAGAACGAATGCATAATACAACCGAAAAGAAACAAATTGCAATCACAAGTGCATCAAATGATATAAACACAATCTTTATAATTTCAGCATCTAAAAAGAAGACAAAAACTTCGAAGTCTGCAGTAAATTATACTAGAACAACGTTGAAAATATTTGGTTGCTTAGCTATTTTGAACTATTTAGGATGGCAATGTTTCAGTTCAAATAAAAATTCGGAACACCTTTTTCAAGAAAAAATTATGTCAGGTCACTGTGGAGGAGAGTAATGAAATTTCATATCCAGGATAAACAACCAAATTTGACATGGCATTAGGATTTTATGTCCTTATTAAGTTGATAAAGTTTCAGGTCAAATATACAATTAGAACACAATCTTCAAGGTAAAATTATGTCAGGTCACTATGGAGGAGTGTAGTGATATTTCATATCAAGGATAAGCACCCAAAATTCATATGGCATTAGGATTTTATGTCCTTATTAAGTTGATAAAGTTTCAGGTCAAGTAGAACACCTTTATCATGGAAAATCATGTCAAGTCACTGAGGAGGAGTTCAAATCATAGCCTGAAGCAATGCTCAAAAATCACTCCTACACAGTGGATATGAATTGTATACACACATTGTAAATCATAGCATTATCTACACACCAAATAGAAAATAGAGAATATAGTATTAGTTGTGCTTTTAAAGACTTGGTATATGGTACAGATTAAATGTATAGTATAGTATATCATTCTAATTAAGCAAATTCAAATTACTTTAAATAATAGCTGGTCGAAACCGATTGGCTGACCAAAGTTCTAAAATATTTGTGAGAGAGAGAGAGAGAGTGTTGTTGTTGAATGCGTTCGATGTATTTTCTTCATTTTCGAGAACCGTCTTGTATAATACGTTGTCCAAGCTTTTTCGTTACGTCATTATTAGATAGTAATCGTTTCGTCATTCTATTATTATCACCACGAATCACATGGGCAATAAAATTGCGTTGATGCTGCGCCATAAGTTGATAAATGTTTTCAATTTTGCATTTATTATGTCAGCGTTTGAAAGTTCATGGCGATATGTTAGTTCCATCTTTTCTTCTAAATTCCCCTCTCACCATTCTACTGAGCATCGACACATACGCAGCATTTACACGGGAGGCTTGTCTTTTCGTTAGTATCCACGTCTGTCCTGAATATGTCAACCTACTTCGTACCAGGGCATTGAAGACTTTGACACGGGTAGCAAATGAAATTCTGCGATTCATGAAATTTTTCCCAAGTTTGTAAAACTTGCAGTGGGTGGTGTCTACCCACATTTCTAACTCAGCATTTCCAGTTGATGGTTCATCATATTTAAGGTTACATCTATATTTAAACTTTCTAACATTTTCAATTACTGTGTTATCTAGATGTACAAGGGTGTTCTGTTTGGGTAATTTGTGTTCGTATCTGCGTAGTTCATTATCATGGTCTTGGTCTTTGAGATATTTATTTTTAGTTGATAATCATCAACTGTAGAATACAACAGTTCGAGTCCCAGTTTTAGACTTTTGACATCCTCGAACATAAGGACGAGATCATCAGCATAGCCCAACCAGTTCATTGTTTGTTTTCCTGCTATTGCT
>JAULBZ010009050.1:0-10284 GCA_032360805.1 Neoturris breviconis | reverse complement strand
CTACCCCTTCCCTTACAATTACAATTATAGGTGTTCTGACACTTGATTCTTCTCTAGCTAGGAAAACGAGCTGTTCTGTATGCTAGTAAAAATACTGAAATAGGGATCAGCTAGAGAATAAGAACACCTATTTCTCAGAACACCTTCCATTGGCTGCTTCTGTAAAGAGCCATAACTGTTATTTTTAGACGGACGGTTGTCAAGTTAATAAGGTCAGACTATTTGAAGACACCGGCCATGGCATTATGTTACAAAGCTTCAGACACATGACAGAGGTCTGTTAAATTAACCAATGCCTTAATATATTTCTAAATATATTTCTATATTCCATGCAATATATAAAACATAAATAAAAATAGCTACTTTAACATAATTCAAAATTTAAAGCTAAAATCTACTTTACAATCAGAAATTGTATATACACTTTTCTTTTCTTTTTTCTTCTTATTTACAATTGATACAAAACGTATACAACCGTCTATAAACTTGTCCATAGCAGTCTATAAACGTGTATAGGATTACAATAAAAATGTTGAAGACTGATATAAAACGTGCATAACCGTCTACAAACTTGTCCATAAACAGTCTATAAACGTGTATAAAATTACGATAAAATTTTTTTGATAAAACTTGTATAACCGTATATATCTTCAAGCAGTGTGCGAGATGAATAAGTTACATGGGGTGCCATTTGTTGCAATTTGTTGCTTGAAACACGGTAGGTGCTAACATAAAGTAAGTGGCTAACATATTTTCCCAATACCAATAACTCAGGTAAAGTCTACTGCACAACATTAATCGAGTTTTTCAAAACTGACATTTTTTCTTTGTGCATTTTCAGCATAAGTCAATTTTTCTTTATTTTGTCTTTGTTTTCTGTTTGGTATTTCAACCAAGAAATTAAAAAAGGAGCAGTTGCATCGAAGCAGTTACATATTTCCTCTTCTTCTTGGTTGGTTGACGAGAAACTTGTTCTTCTTGGTTGGTTGACGAGAAACTTGTTCTTCTTGGTTGGTTGACGAGAAACTTGTTCTTCTTCATCATTATTTTCTTCATTATTGTTAAGCGATATCGTTATTTTCTGTGGTTCCTGGTGCTTCCAGTGAACTTTTAGTTCGTTAACCACAGCAGTTAATTCTTTTTGGGTGGATAAGATGGATGATGAGGTGGATGAAGATATGTTTTATCACCTTCTTTTTTTTCGTTATCTTTTTTGCTTTTTTCCTAATGGGGGATTTTGACTTTTTCTCCCATTTGGAGATTAATTTATCCGTGCCCTAAAATCAAATAAAGACATATTTAAAGCTTGATTGTTGATGTAAATAAAACTCGTGATGAAAATTTTGGAGCTATTGACTAGAAATTAGCGAATAAATAACTTGGTTTGCTAAGTTACCACTTCGGAATCTTCAATATTATCAACACTAACTCTCTGCTGCTTTTCGTAACTCTCCACGAAGGTAGCGTATAATGACTGAAGACATAGCTAGACCGATTAAAATAAAACTTTATGCACACGACTTTCGTTTTCAATGTTTTGGTTTGTTTTATTTACATCGGTAAGCTACGGGTCATCGCTAAGGATAAAGAATATGCGCATGCGTATTATGACATATGTTAAGGACTCGCCTAATCAGTCGTTGTGGCTTGTCTATTGTGACTTGGTATTGAGAAATCGAGGTTTCCTGGACGAAAAGGACGACATGGACGACGAATTTCCCAAACAAATGGAAAGGATGAGGTTTGTTGAGTCTGAAATCATCCAAGATCATCTATATCGTCCTGCTTCAGACTTGAATGACATGGACGACAAAAATAGGAATTTCGGATGACATGGACGATATGGATGACCGAAACAAACACACTCTAAATATCTTAGTATGAGATTCTGACCATAGTTAGAAGTCTCAGATCGTTGCAAGCAAGCTTAAGAGGGGAAATAAAGCTTTAACCTAACTTCGTCATTATGTGCCCTTAGACGTTCTTAAACTTGCTTTCTATGCAATGTTCAATTCTCACCTGCATTACTGTCAGAATGTAGTCCAATTTGGGGTCGGCCAAATGGTACCCTAATTAATCAAATTGCTGTCCTACAATACTGTACTATGAGACTTCACTCTTGTTAATACCACGTGCACTGTTGAGTCCGGTTTAATTAACCTCCCTCTTGTTAATACCACTACTAGCACGCATTGTCTATATTATAATTTTTATTCAATGATAAAGCCATGAAAAACCAATAACAAATATTCAAATATATTTTGTTGAATGTAGCTACGAACCAATGATAAGACAATTAATGAATAACTTTGCGCATGCGCGTATATACATTACTTATACCTAGTATTTAGTTTTAAAGGAGTCGCATCGACTTAAACATAAAACTGATTCAAACAAATCAAAAAGCCGAGACTTCAATGAAGGTCAAGCAATGAAAAACCTTTCTGAAGAGACCATTGAATAAGCAATGCGAGTTCTTGAACAATAAAGTAAAATTTGATGCAATGAAAATCCAATGACTAACCAATGAATTTTCATATGAGACATTTAATGAAAAGCCATTGCAATTAAAACCAATGAAAAGTCAATAACAACTGCGCTTTTCATTGGCAAGTCATGGCTTTTGCACCATGGCTTTTAGAATGGCTAATCATGGTGCCAAAAGAATCATTGCCTATAGTCATTGCTTTTGAGGCAAGGAAAAACTAATTAAAAATTCATTACTTTTTCATTGAAGGGTCATTGTTTATATTTTGGTTATTGACCATTTTGACCATGCTGGTTACATGTATTTTGCTGGTTCAAACATTTTGGTGGTTTGGACTATTTCATTTATCAACACTGTAACACTTTAAGTAAATTATTGCAACGTCTCTGTCCACTAGCTATATTGAACTCACTAACTAGGTGCAATGCCTCTGCCGGCAACTGTCTTTGTCAGCTGTCTGAAACCTACCAGTTGTAACGTCCCTACCGGTATCCATTAATTGTTTCCTACATTTCAACAGCTTTGACGTCACTTATTCCTGGTGCGCATATCTACCGTGTTTGTTTTTGTTATGACGTCACTTATGAAATTACTTCTGAAGACACTTGTTCTGTTGTGATCACAAACACTTAACTTGTCTTGTGTGACAGTTTTCACTTTTTGAATCAGCTAATAAAACAAGGTAAGAATCGTACGTTTAAACACAGTTTTATAATTCGATCAACTGGGATTATGTCTTCCGCTTGACTGATCATCGTTTTGTATACAATATTGATTAAAATATCCTTCTCTTTTTATATACATATATATGTGTGTGTATTTATATATATATAGTATACGCATGCGCAATATTCTAAACAATCTAGATGACTTTTTTGATAGGATTGTCTCGGTAAATGGATTATAAATGGACGATCATTATTGTTTATGCCGCTCAAAAAAAAAAGATTCGATATATTTTTAAAGTATGCATATGAGAAACTTGTAAAGCTATGTCATCTTCAATATTTTAAAAGAATGGATTCCCAAATGGACGAGTTAGCTGACGTCAAATATTGAGAATTTACGTGTAATATTACGAGTTTGTTTTTTTGTTTACATTTTTATTTATAATCGAGATGGTAAGTTATAAACTTTTGCATCATCAATTAAATTATCAATATTTTTCGCAAGTAAATGACGTCAAATCAACATCAAAATAATGTCAAATGACGTCACTTTGACGTTGTTTTTACGTTGAACTGACGTCGTGTTCATACATAGAGAGTTCTGACTGCACGAATATATGTGGTTTATTACATGAATAGACAACACAACCGCAAACAATGTTAAAAGAGGTGACAAGAACGTTTTTTTCGAGTACCACTACAACTATCAGAACAGGTGCTAAAGTTTTTACATGCTGCTATGAAATTGTTGTCACAGGAGTCAACAAATGAAGATTACCTCTTAGGGTTTCGGGTAATGCCTCTTTATTTCATCAAATAGTTGACTGAAGTGAAGTGAACTAGCAAGATCCTAATCCCACTCTTTTCTCCGGACCTTATGCGCGCCTAGAAAATAAATAAGTCTAAGGTGGAGTACGGAGGAGTACCCAGGGTCAACATGCGTTCAGATATGCGGCATATGCCGTTTCTGTATCCGCGGTGAGATATTGTATCTATGCAGTTAAGGTTGGCGATTTACATCATTACACTGTTCGTCTTCACATAATACATCAACTATTTTCGATGCACTTTCAACGAAGAATACTCATTGGTTCCATCAGAAGTAAAATATATCCTCAGCTCATCAATATCAGGCTTTTCCATTCTTGTGTTTAAAGTTCGTAAAATACAGTGTTTGCCTATATGGACCGTCTCAGAAATACAATTTACTGAAACAAAAATCTTGCAATGGATTTGTTTCTTACAATCAAAGAAACCAATCAATTGCAAGCTCGTTGACATTAAATTTTGTTTTTGTGTGGGATTGGCTAAATTATGAAAGATATTTGAAATGATTGTTTTGATAGAAACTATCAATGGAAATTAAAGCAGATCAATGCGTCATCTAAAGAGCTTAACTAAAAAATGTTGCCAACTCTTTTTGGTTATAATATAGCTAATTGTAACCTTAAATATAGCATTTTACTCGGCATGAAGGATCCCTGCCTGCGCACCACGTCGGAACAACGTCGAAACAACATCAAAAAGACGTTGCAACGTCGTTTTGACGTTGTTTCGACGTCGTGTGACCACTGGGAAAATTGAATACTATCCCGTATATTAAGCTGTGAAATACCACTTAGTGCACCGTTTACCAACAAACAGTCCAGAGTAGTGTACTTAGAATGAAACTGGTAAAGAGTTTGTCATCATAGTCATGTGATAAATAATATCTGTGAATATTGTAAATAATTTTTTGTCGGAACCAATTTGTAAAAACTTTTTCAGTATAATAACAAAGTTGAGGTATTCAGCTACTGCAGATTTCTCAGTTTATTAGGATCTACAATCATGGTCATAAATATTTGGTAAGAAGGGGAAGCCGTGCAAAAATTCGGATATTCAACTTTGACTTAAATTTTTGCTAGCAAGATGAGCGAACGAAAATTTAAACTTGCTTCAAGAGCTGGATAAATCTCTTGGAACTTGTCGTTTCCCACGGTTTTGCTTTACTTGTGGTGCATATTACTCTTTAAAATTCACAGATTATATCCTAATTTATGACGTTGATTGTAGTGACGTAAACAAAATGTTTGTAATAACAGTGTAGTGCTGTATTCCATCATTTCATTAAAATATGTTGGAACAATAGAATTTGTCTGTTGTCGCTTTTGACCTTGGCTATATTTTTACAATTAATTCTACTTTATTGTTAAAATTCACAGCTTTTTTGTATAGATCACCAAGTGGTCTATTGTTTCCATGTTTTAACTGCATTGATGACAAAATACACACGCTATTTTAGAATAATGAGACCATATACGAATTCTGAGGTTGATGCTTGAGCTTTCATATAGTCCATTATAAATTGTACATTTTACTTCATTAAAGTTAGCTTACCTGGCAAATGTTTTAGGTTTTAGGCTATGGTTTCTAGTTTTTGTTAGATGTATTATTTTGCGTTGAAACTTTGTACATACGTATTCCATAAAATAAGATACTGTTTCATGTCAAAAAAATTCGCTGACGTTAGTAAATTTTGCTAATGAAAAAATGCGTTTTGATTTATTTGTCACACAGTACCAAATTTGTGATCACCATGGCAACATTGTAAAGTCACAAAATTTCGGAACAAAAAAATAATTATTAAAGGGGTCAGTTATAACAAACAAACAATACCGATAGGGGGCTCTTAGAGCCCCCACTCCCTGGTAGAAATAGGGTTAAACAAACGCCCCAATGCTTCTAGGACCTCTAATGAAATAACCGCCTCTTGGGGCTTATTAGAGTTTACTGTAATTAAAACTGTGAACATAATACCAAAAAAAATCGCATTTTCCCTACCAACACCCTGGACCTATGGTTGTAAGGCATTTCCCATGCCAAAACTCTGGGCTTATCTATTTCCGTAAGGCTTTTTTGGACTTGGAACAATATTAATGTGTCAGGTGATAATGGGCATATATGCGGTGGGGCTAGGGATAAGTATATGAAAATCAAGCTAAGGAATATTCTTGGAATAATGGCAGTTTTAAAAATCAAGCTAAGGAAATCGGAAGATAAAACAGGAATCGTGCGGAATCGGAATTTACGGCACTGGGACTCAAATCTAAGCTGCCTGCCGAGAGTCTAAAGCTACACTAGTCGTTATATTGTTTGAAAGCGACATCGCCTGACAGAATTCGTTTAGAATTCGTGTAAACAAATTCGCCTATTGGAGATCCCCGTACTGTGATACTATGCTAAATTACTTTCTGTGGTTGCACTTTCTAAAATCTGAATGCTGGGATGGTCTAAATTTCTTTGCTATTATGCAAATAACGTTCCATAGAAATGAATTCTTGGAAAAGTTACTGGAATTGGGGAAATCTGTAAGAACGAAATGTTTACCTAAGTCTAAAAAGAAGATTCTGTTTTAGAAAGTCCCTGTTAATATTATATCTAAGCTGATAATCTAAATCTTGTCTGGAAACATTCCAATAGACTGAAACGACAAACTAATCTACTAAGAGAGGTTAATCTTCCTGTAGGAAGAAGGTGAAATAATTAAATATAATTTAATATCTATGGTGATACTATCCAATAGTATCATAGATAGTTCCATTCAGTCTGTTTGTAGCTATCATAGTTTCGTTTAGTCTGTTTGTAGCTATCATAGTTCTATTCAGTCTGTTTGTAACTATCATAGTTCTATTCAGTCTGTTTGTTACTATCATAGTTCCGTTCAGTCTGTTTGTAGCTATCATAGTTCCGTTCAGTCTGTTTGTAACTATCATAGTTCTATTCAGTCTGTTTGTAACTATCATAGTTCCATTCAGTCTGTTTGTTACTATCATAGTTCCGTTCAGTCTGTTTGTAACTATCATAGTTCCATTCAGTCTGTTTGTTACTATCATAGTTCCGTTCGGTCTGTTTGTAGCTATCATAGTTCCGTTCAGTCTGTTTGTAGCTATCATAGTTCCGTTCAGTTTGTTTGTAACTATCATAGTTCTATTCAGTCTGTTTGTAACTATCATAGTTCCATTCAGTTTGTTTGTAGCTATCATAGTTCCGTTCAGTCTGTTTGTAACTATCATAGTTCCGTTCAGTCTGTTTGTAGCTAGCATAGTTCCGTTCAGTCTGTTTGTAGATATTCAGTTAGATAAACAAGTTTTTTCATCGTTGTCATTACACGCGTTTATATTTCAGTACACGCGTTTCTTATTTTTTTATAGTTTTTAAAGTTCTTTCTTATAAATAATAATCATTATCTGAAACTAAACTATTTGGGAGCAAAACAATTTTTAACAAAAAAAGAGATAGTTATGTCTAGAGAAAATCAAATCAGTGAGAATCGGTGAGAAATGTTGTCACCAAAACAAAGTATGTCACTTTTAAACAACTTCTCTTCACCATAAGGTATACCAATTGAAAAATAATGAAAAACGGATGAACATCAACTGAAAAACAGATGAATAACAAAGAATAAACAGATGAAAAGCATGTGAAACCATATGAAAAAAGATAAAAAAGCAGAAGAAAAACAAATAAAGATCAGTAAAGAAAAGGATGGAATATTGACGAAACACATATTAATCCCATATGTCCCATATGTCCCGGGATTATAGGGAGTCTAATAACTATATAACTCCCTATAGTTATTATCGCTTATGTAATTGACGTTTATGCATAATTATCTTTTGGGCGACGTCATTACTTTTAATGAGCAAAACAGAGGGTGGAAAATATTTTGTTGATTATAAATATTTTTGAAAGAGAATTTTAGGCAAAAAATAATAATAAGAAGATTTTTTCAATTGTTTTTACCACCTGTCAAAACGTTGGTTGCTAAGAGAAAACTGCCTCTAGTTACCAACTTTTTCTCTCTTCAAAATGTTACTAATTTAGGAAAACTGGCAATATTTCTAGTGCAATCAGTCACGTGTTAAAAGTTATTATGCAATCAACCATCTGCTAGAAGTTATTAACAAAAGTATGCGAAAGGGAAACGAATAGGGTTATGGGACAAAAGTTAGACGCAAAGCAGGTGAAGAACAGTTGAAAATAGACGCAAAGCAGGTAAAGAACAGTTGAAGTTAGACGCAAAGCAGGTGAAGAACAGTTGAAGTTAGACGCAAAGCAGGTGAAGAACAGTTGAAAATAGACGCAAAGCAGGTGAGGAACAATTGAAAATAGACAAAAAGCAGGTGATGAACAGTTGAAAATAGACACAAAGCAGGTGAAGAACAGTTAAAAATAAACGCAAAGCAGGTGATGAACAGTTGAAAATAAACGCAAAGCAGGTGATGAACAGTTAAAAATAGACGCAAAGCAGGTGAAGAACAGTTGGAAATAAACGCAAAGCAGGTGAAGAACAGTTGAAAATAAACGCAAAGCAGGTGATGAACAGTTAAAAATAGATGCAAAGCAGGTGAAGAACAGTTGAAAATAGACGCAAAGCAGGTGATGAACAGTTGAAAATAAACGCAAAGCAGGGGATGAACAGTTGAAGTTAGACGCATAGCAGGTGAAGAACAGTTGAAAATAGACGCAAAGCAGGTGAAGAACAGTTGAAGAACAGAAGAGAAATATAGTCAAGTGAAATTCGGCTTTGCATTTTTTCCGTTTAGTGGAAATAAATATTTAGAATCACTTCCAACAGTCCTGTAAACAGTAATTAGTTTTCCTTCGATTTTACATATCAGTGTTTCATCAGTGTTTCTTTTTGATTGTTTATCTAAATATCAGTTGGTTCCAAATAGCTCTTTCCATCTTCTATGACCTCACTACATTAATATTTAAGTTAGAAGTTGACATTGTTATGTCGCAGCCACAGCTACATTATGACATATGGCGTATGACTATGGTGCATGACGTATGACTATGGTGTGCTGGTTAGGAGACTTAAATGTACAGGTATGAACAAGGTACGGTGGGTTGTTTATGCCATCATAGTTTAATCTAAATTCTAGCCTTATAAGTATGACTTATAAATATAAGTCGCACTTATAAATATAAGTCGCACTTATAACAAGTCGCACTTATAAATTTAAGTCACACTTAAAAAGAATCTAAAAAATCTGGTCTGCAAAATATTACTTCAGACGGTAGCTCACGGACGGTGGGACGGTGGTCACGGACGGTGGAACGGTGGACGGTGGATTTACTCAACGCCCAAACAAGCCACCGTAAGAAAGGGAAGCCTAACAGAGCATTTATTTCAGGTCAGTCACGTGATGTGTATTATAAATCGTTCAGAATGCTGAAGATAAACATTAGGCGAAAAATTCCTCGCGAAAGCTAAAAGAAGACATTCCGTTTGAAGAAACAGACCTTTTAAAAAAAAGATGAAAAGGAGGTAAGAGTTGTTGTCACGCTGCAGCACAAAACAGAGAAGTTATTGCGTTGCAACAAGTTCTACTTTGAACAACAAAGGCTTTGTTTTCATTGATTTGTAAAAAGCTCTATTATTGGCATCACACGTCAGTTTCTGTCAATGGAGTGTTTTTTTTGGCTTTTGCGTAACTTCCCGCCTAATAGAAATCAAACTTAAGCCAACAAAAAACTTTTTTCTGCAGATAAATCTATTAAAAAAGAATAAAAAATGTTCAACTAACTCCGCCTCTAAGGCGTGTAAACAGACTAGACGTATTATATAATTGGGATTACACGTTACATTCGAAGAGATTAAATCTATGGTTAGTATATTGGTAAAAATCATAATACATTATCTTACTCAATTTCAAATTCGCGCGGTTAATTATTTGTGCATTCTCAAATTCGCGCACCAAAATTAAAGATGCTCACGCAGTTTTAATTTCGCGCATGTAAATAGCGCGTCGTGCTCGAAAGAATGATAAAAGAGTGGTCGAGGGTAATTTTACAATGATGACATGCTCTATAGCTAGCTATCTTGATGAAAATATCTCCAACATGGTGTATTGATATCCCCAACATGTTGTATTGATGTCTTTGTTTTCTAACACTGGATTTGTTTAGCTGAAATATTGTTTTAGATGATGCTCTACTTTTTGACAATCCTAACATAAAGTTTAAGACATTTGCCAAATTTTCTATAGCCTTGAATTTAAAGCTACTTTAAGGGCACAAACTTTCGCGGGCACAAACTTTCGCGTTTTTCGCGAATTTTGGACATTTTCGCGAAAGTTT
>JAULBZ010009049.1:0-10285 GCA_032360805.1 Neoturris breviconis | reverse complement strand
CCTGGCTTTTTGACTCGGATCGTGATCGTAAATTACATGAACCCTGAAACTTGTGCAAACATTCGAATTTCAACTTATACAAAAATCATTAAGTTTTGATTAGCAAGGCGAACTGGACAAAAATTCGCATTTGTACCAAGAACCTGTGTACTAGGCTGATAGAAACAACAAAATTTGTCGAGATTGCAAAAAGTCATACAATTCTCTTCTAGTGGTCATTTCCAGCATTTACGTTTTACTTGTAGTATGAATTGTTTGCTAAAATTCTTAAAATGTCTCATAATTTGTGCGTAGGATTTCGGGCTGAAATTTGAGATTTGTCGACAACTCGCATTTGATTAGTTTTATCGGTATAAAGAAGCCAATGAAGGAATAGATTGTTGATTCAGCACTCTTCTCCACATATAATATTTATTTACGTTCAGTCTTATAAAAGCATTAGTTTTCCAAACTCAAGAATAAATCACCTATTCCCAATACGTGAAAATGAGGTTTTGTTACCTCAAAGTAGAACTTATTGAAATGCAATAACATCCTATTTGTGAAGGAGGTCCCACCTATATGCGATTTCCGTTGACTCGGCACACTCGATTGTTTTTGAAAAATATATACGTCATTCAAACGTTACTTATGCTAGATGATTATTTTTAAAGAGCAAACTGAGTCACTTTGTAGACAAGTTTTTGTTTGGTTTCTTAATTATGGAGGGACCAATCAATTGCAAACTTGTTGAGTCAGTGTCCCAAAAGAGCAAATAATCACGGTGAAGGAGTGATTCTACAAGCTTAAAGCAATGTTCAAAAACTCCTCCTCTGCAGCGATTATTTATTCTTATTTCAACCACATTTCAATCAAAAGCTTGTAATTGATTGGTTCCTCCATAACTATGAAACCAATTAAAATCTCACCTTTATCCCATTAACTCTTTCTGTATTGACCATATTTTAACAGTCATTGTTTCGTTGTTTTTCAAATTTTCAGGGGGTATTATTAACAAACTTTATTAAATTATTTTCTTTGATTTTCGATAAAATCTAGAGTCCTTACTGTCGACTTTGAACAAGATTTTGCCCATTGTGCTGGGCATCTACGAGCTTATAATTGATTGGTTTCCCACGTACAAAGAAACCAATCATTCGCAAGATTATTAATTCAGTACTCCCCTCCAGAAAACTTAAGAGAACCTCTCTCGCGTGATATGAAATATGTTTATTTTACATTGCAAAAACATCAGTTAAAATATAATTCAACCCAGTGGGCAAAAACTTGTTCAAATTCGGCAAGAAAAGCGACGCTAAAGAAACTAGAAAACCTTGTTCTAGCGTATTAACTGCTGACTTTGAACAGTTTTTTGCCAGCTGGGAGTATATCACTTTTCTCTGAACCTCATCTATAAAATTTCCAGTGGACAACACACGACAACGTAACAATGTTGTATCAACCTAATTTTTGTACAAATTTGTATTTCCACATAATCAATCCATTTAGCTGATTTATTGGGCGCTATTTATCAACGCCTTTACGTAATCGTACAGCATTAGCATTCGGCATGAATGAGTTTCTTTAACATAGAATTTTCACAGTGCATGCCGTCATAGCAGGGTGCAAAACAGGTTGTATTTATTGATCAATGATTGGCTCATTCGTATTTAACAACCAATCAATTTTAAGTTTGTTGGTTTTTACGCAGTACCAGCTGCAGTTCTCTCACGTTGCTTCTTTATTTGTATGTACCTGCTTTCCTTAAGCGTTATTTTTGCACGTTGAGTCTTCGGATGATTTGGTCCCAGTATCTAAAAACAAGAAAAAACAATTCGCTCTATATTCTGGAATATCCTGATCAAAATTATCCCTTCTGCTCTGTCAGAACCAAGTGTATAAAAACTTTTACAAAGTCCGCAGTAAAGACGCTACAATTATTGTCATAAATATTTGGTAAGAAGGGAAAAATTGGAAAAGTTTGTGCTCAGTGGAAATTATCTTCGTATCAAGTCAATTATCTTGCAATGGATTGGTTTCTTCGTACCGAAGAACCAATCCATTGCAAGCTCGTAGACCTAAGACACTTCTGCATAGATTCATTTTTTGTTAAATTCTGTCAATTTTAGTTGATTTAACCCTAACAAAAAGTTGATTTTGGAACGAAATTTTGAGATCACAGTGGGTAAAATAATGTTCAAAGTCCGTTCTACCGTTATCACTGCAGACTTTGAACAAGGTTTTGCCTTCTGGAAAAGGTTTAGATGATTGACACTTTGCCGGAGATGATTTCTATACTATAACTTGGATAGCGTAAGTTTGTCATACTTTTAAGTACATGGAATTATTTGTTGAAATCATGCAACCACGCTGCACAGTGGACAAAATATGTTAAAAGTCAGCAGTAAAGATGCTAGTCATCACTGCGGACTTTGAACAGTGCCCACTGGGTGTGGTTTTTGCAAATTCAATTTTGAAAAATACACTTGGTAGACGTAGACGTATTTCTTTGTATTCGGCAATCCGTGATTCAGTATTATTCAAAATAAGAGTACATAGTAACTGTAGAAGAGCTATTTTCGGTCATAGCTTCAGTCTACAAATCCAGGAACTATTATCAAACATGTGATTACTTATTCTTATTTGGAGTACAGCATCGGTAATACAGTCCTAACATGGAGTTATTCGGATTTGGGGTTTTTTGATACTTGTAATTTTACTGCTAATAACTGGCAGCTACTTGTAACCGTATTCGGCAGTCTGTGATACATACCTCCATACATGCTTCATCCCATTTTACATACCAATCATAGGCTACTTGATACCTTGCATTACTATCATACAAATTACCGAAATTTACACATAATCGAAGGTATAACAGGTGACCTTCCCCGTATGTTTTTAAACATAACTCCATTGCTTTATCCAATTGCTAGAAAAGAAAATGAGACGGAAGGGTTTACAGAAAAGATTGATTTAGTTATGGTGTGGAAACCACAATAATCTCTTATATTAACAAAAGAATTAGTATAAAAGAAAAACAACTGAAATAGATATGTAACGACAGTACCCAAAAATAAAAAAACATATAACCACTATGATGGAGTTGTTGTTAAGCATATCTTCAGTCAGTGTAGCTTAAGCTTGTGCTGAAATAATTACTTCTTCGCAGTGATCATTCATTTCTATTTCGAGCGCTGCACGAGATTCCACCTATATTTAAGAGACTAGGCCTATCCCAGTGGGCAAAAACTTGTTCAAATTCCGCAGTAAAGATGCTAGAAAAACGTTGAAAGAGTAATTTCTAGCGTCCTTACCGCAGAGTTTGACCAGGTTTTTATTCATTACCTTTTTCTTTTTTTCAAAGAATTGTGCTTCTCTTTTATAAACGAATGATTTAGTCATGATAGCTTCTGCTAAACGCCCAATATCATTCATCTAAAACAAAAATTCAATATCAGTTATCGGGGAAGGTTGTTAAGTCGGATGTGGAGAGGGCGTTAAGAGAATTTGTTTAAGATATATCTTTAAAAATTTACGGATAAAACTGTGATGTTAAGTAATGTTATTTTCTGGGCACCTTCTTCAGATAAAGACATTTTTAAACATCTTCTTAAATATGCATAAACGCTCTGAATCTTTGAGAGAGAAATACCTTTTTTAAGCAGCTTAGTAGGAAAAATCTTGCTCAAAGGCTCTAGTAAAGATGTTCAAGATGTTCAATAGGTCACAATGATGGAAATAAATACTTGAGACAAAGTGAAATTTGTGTAAATATTTGAAATTTTAACATAGTTTACCAACTCTAATTTTTAAACACAAAAATTCCAATTTATTATAAGAGTCTGGATACTAAGATGATAGGAATTAGAGAGTTTTTCAATGTGAGATAAAAAAAGAGATGAATCTCTTGCAGTTAATTTTGGCAATTATTATCCATTGTCTAGAATTTATCGAAATCAACAAATTATTATTTTACCTATTTCAGCAATCGAGCAGAGCGCGGTGAGCAAAAAATTGCTCAAAGCCCGCAGTAAAGACGCTAGAACAACGTCTTTACTGTGGACTCGGAAAAATTCTTCGCCCACTAAGTGCAATGAGCCATCAACGATTTGGTAATTGATTGCTTTTATCGCAATATACTTTTCACAAAAATAAATACGAAGTGTTAATTGCTCAATGTAGAACTAGTTGCAATGCCATAACTTCCCTTTTGTGTAGTTCCTGCGCAAAAAGCAAGTTAGTGCATAGCAAAAAGATCCACTTTAAGCAACCAAATGTTTTCATTGTTTTGTGAATAGGTCTATACAAGATCGTTATCTTTAACAAAATACGTGATTTAGAGATAATAACTAACCTTTTCGAACGTTTTAATGGCACCGTCAACAGTTTCTGATGCTTCTCTTCTAAACGAATCATCTTTTGTCAAATCAGCCATCATAACCAAATGATAACATAACAGAACATTGTTTAATGCCAATTTAAACTGAATAAAAATAGAAAATACAGTTTAAACCGGGGGGGGAGCAAAAGAAAAAATTCAAGTATTCAGCATGTTTGGTTCCCAAGATAAGGTGGGGAGGAAGGGGAGGGGGTACCTACCCATCACTCTCCATCCACCCGGTTAAACTATGTACATACCGATACCCCGCTAAAACTAGGGTTAAAGAAAATACGAGATTCATAATTTGGATTCGCTACCAATGTAAATTAACCGTCATTTGGCATAAGTGAAGTAATACTGTATGTAGTAAGCATGATGAAGAAAATTTAATAATATACCTGACTGTTTCAAGATGTTAAAATAACTAACTCAAATTAAAAGCCATTGTTTGAAAGAATTTTAGATTCCCTTTAAGCAAACAAGACGAAGGTGAAAATATCAAAAATTAGTGGTTGAAATGAAAGGAAATACGAGAATATGAGATTTTGAGTATAATAGTATCAAGCTATATGTTATTCGTGTATAGAATTTACCTCATGTTCTTCACCTTGTAATTGTTTTCTATATTCTATACTTTTTCTAATAAACTCCACAGCTTCTTTATTGTCTGCAAAAACCTTCATATCGACATAATTATAACTCTTTACTACCTAAATCAAACAGAAAATTATATTAATTTACCGCTGGAGAGTCATTTGTTTTACCACAACTACAATCCCAGAAGCACACTCCTCCACAGTAATCATCTGTTTTTATTTTCAGAACCATGTAAAAACAAACATGAGTCAAATAAAGTAAAAAAAAATTGTGTCGATGTTCTTTGAGAAGGAAATCAGAACTCTTTAACATTGGTTAAGGACCACCTCAAAAATTCGTTTTACAGAGCAGATTTATTAGCAATTTAAAAAAATCAACAAATTTAAACCAATCATTTTCAAGATCGTTTTTCCAGCACTTTTCCTTGCAAACTGATTTTAGAGATGGTCCATTAACTAGTGATTTTTCATCATAACCAAATAATTGGATATTATCAGTATTCGAAATAAGAGCAAATAATCACTGTGGAGATTTGTAAACATTGCATCAGGTTTTCAACGTTGTTTTAGTATCTTTTCTGCTGACTTTAAACAAGATTTTGCCAATTGAGACGTTTTGTTTACCTCACTTTTGCACTTAGCCATCAATAGGTAAATATCAGCCAATTCACTTGCACGCGAACCTAGTTGTGTTGTTTCATATTCCACACGTTCTTCTAATATTGTATATGATTCAGTATATTGGCCAGCTTGGATGCTATAAAATAATCCGATGGTCGAAAAATGAGCAAATAATCATTGTGAAGGAGTGCTTTTTCAAACATAGATTCAAACTTTTTAGCTTAAAGCTATGCTCCAAATTTATTCCTTCAAATAGAATAATTTCTCATATTTTGACCACTGTAGCTAAAACATGAATTTCCAGTACTGCAAAACTAAATAAACTGCAAGACATCACCTGTTGAACACTATACTCGAAAATCACTCCGCCACAGGTAATATCCGGCAGTTATGTTCCGACTTAAGAACATACAAAAACAACTTTCAATCTGAAAGACATATATTTTGAATACAAACTATTCAGTGGAACCAAAATCTAAATCGTAGAAGAATTGCGAAATGAAAAAATCATCATTTTTTTAGTAACGAAAATTTGGTATATGGCCGATATAACCATCAAGACAAAGCTTTTGGTTTGATGTGTTTCAACAACACATCAAATTCACCGAAATGAAAGTCACTTGCGGAGGAATATTTCGAGTATAGTTTTCAGCTTCGCAAAACACGACCATCTGATATTCCATGTTTTTAAATACAGATAGCACTTTAATATTATTATTTAAAGGGGTAACGTTTTTTGAGATTTACAGATAAGAGTATTGAGTCAATTATCTTACAATGAATTGCAAATTTGTTAAATCTAACACACTTCTGTACAGATTAATTGGTTAAACTATATCAATTTTAGTTGATTTAACCTTACCAAAGAAAGGATGATCAAAATTCACGAACGGTATTAAATATATATCTCAACAAACAACAATATTCGGCGATTACGTCGCACGATGCAAAATTTTATGAATTATTGACGTCACAAGTGAAACATAAATGTGTAAAACGACCACTGGGTGTCCCTATAATTTAGCTCAGAGATTTATCTTGGCTTATGATCTAAGGTCTTTATACAAACTCGACAAAATCTGTCGTTTCTAGAAACGAAGTACCCAGACTCTTGAAACCATTTTAATTTTTGTGTCATTCTTCTTGCTAATAGTAAATTTTAAATTTGGCCCAACGTCTTTAGTATTGTTCTAGCATCTTTACTGCTAACTTTGAACAAGTCTTTGCTGCTCACTCGGTTAAAAAAGGATAGTGCTGAGACAAGCTCGTTGAACTAACACATTTGAATTTTTGTTGAATTTGGTCAAATTTAGTTGATTTAACCCTACCAGAAAAGTTGAAAACTGTCACTCAATACAGATTTTCCTACAGATTTTTTTTTATCACTTACAGGAACATAGCTACTTTTCCCATTTGCTCAACATATTCGATTAAAGGCTTTCCAGAATCTTTTAATAATTTTAACGACTCTTTATACATAACAGCCGCAACTGCATATCCACCAGCCTATTAGTAATATATAAAAGCCACATAATCACCTTTGGGAAATATTGCAGCGTGTTTAATTTAATTACTTAACGTCTGGAAGATATACTCAGAAATATTCTCAGGAAATTTGGGAACAATTGGTCCTTGCCTTACAGAGATATTAACAATTACAGTTCCTTTATTTGGTCAGTCTTTTCCAAAATTTACAGTTCCGAAAATCCGATTTTCTAATTCCGATTTTTCATTCCTGTGAATTTGTCTCCTTGTAAAGTGTCACGAAACCTTATCGACAGTATTGGCTTAATACAAAGTAGATAATCGAAAGAGTCGTTTTAAATCATAAGTATAGGGTTACAACCTCCACAATAAACAATAATATCTCCACAAGAGCAAGCCAATAACATTGTTAACTTTTATAAAAAGGAGATAAAAATAAATGGCGGCTTGATGGATAATCCGGTCCGATTCGTAGTTTTTAGGCATGCCTTAACTTTTTAAAGGATCTTCTAATAGAATATGTAGAATAATATGTTCTCCCCTTCTTTCTAAAAGTACTGATAGATCCCATTCCTACTAAATACCTGGGTTTTTGTCTTCGACTGCAGGGTAAAACGCCCCCACATCTTGACCAGATCTTTATTTGTATGTACAGCGTCATTTATCGCATGTTATCATGTTGATACGTTACGATTACGGTTGCGTATGTACATACGGCATTCGTATATGGAAAAAGACAAAAATCGAGGAAGTTCCAGTGGAGAAAACGTAGTGGTAAAATAATTATTTTTTTGTTTATTTTGACACTTCTAGATCTAATTTTGTTGTAAAACTTTCAGGTATTGTTTCTTTCCTCGCAATAAATAGTTTGGAATCAAAATAGTTTTTTTGGCCAGAACAAGTGATTGCGCGACATTAATCTAGAGATTGTCTTAAAAATATGTTCTACAGAGAAGATTACTGTGTCAACAATCTTTTATGGATTGGTTTCTTTGTACCAAATTTTTTATTTCAATCACTGTGTTTATAAGACGAAGAAGTCACCAGTTAAAGTCAGAACAATCCTCAATTTAATGGTTAAAGGTAAAGTATCACTGGACTGGAGTATTGTTTTTGAGTAACTGAAAACGATGCTCAAAAATTACTCCTCCCCAAGTGTTTTCGGTACGAAGATACCAATCCATTACAAATCGTTGAATTAGTACTCTCGTCTGTATATTTTATTTTTGAGACATTCCCTTATTTTGATGCTATGGAATGACCTATAGTAGGTATCTAGGTACAGTAAAATAATACTACCAACCTTTTGCCATGATCGTAACAGGTCAATACTAAAATTGTCATTATATAGTCGACCAAACACTGGCCATTCAAGTAAGCAACGAATTAATCTATTGTTGTCTAAAAGTTGTTCTAAATGGTATGGTAGCTCCTATAAGAGATGAAACATAAAGTAGAAAAGGAGTAAATTGACATTGATCATATCAGTTAGGCAATTCTTGGAGATATTTCATCATTCTGCAGCAGAAAACTAATCATATTAACCAATTGTCAATTCCATTTCTCTGTTTTATACCAGTGCATTTTTGTGAAGGGAATGAAATATTACTTAGGAATATTACCAAAATTCGTTTGCAGGGAAGAGTGTTGAATTAAAGATCTTGCAATTGATTGGTTTCTGAATAGCCAAGAAACCAACCAATTGGAAATTCGTTGACTAACACTCTTTATTGTATATTAATTTTTCTCAAATTTGTAGATTTTTTGCTTCTTTAAAAATGCTAATGAATCTGCCATTCGAAACGCATTTTGGAGATGGTCCCTTAGCATTTCTGATACCTAAAGTATATATACATCTAACGTGACTTTGAAACAAGTTTTCTTAAGGCATAAAATTTGGATTGCTTTCAAAAAACATTACATTTCAAGTTTGATGTAATCCTTCATAGAGACTGCATACCTCAGCTTTTCTATCCATATCATCTACTCCTTCAAAATAACTGGCACACACACCATGCCAAAAATTATACATATGCTTTTTAAAACCATCAGAACCATTGAAGTATCTAAATACATGGGCATATATTCATAGTATAACGATTAAATACCCGTTCCAATTGATAAGTTGTCGGTAAAATGAGTGCCAGAATACTGGGTAAGAGATCAACGTGATCTAGGAAGCGTATTACACCCCAAAAGCAGAAACTAATGAAAAAAATGCCTTTGGGTCACTTGAGTCCATCCGTACCTACCAGGGTCTACCACTCAAAATAAGCTATGCTCAAAAAATCACTCCTCCAAAGATATTATTTGCTCTTAATTTGACCACTGACTTTAAAATAACAGATTTAAATTAGTGTAAAATAACTGCTAGACATGATTGTAGAGGAAAGATTTTTTGGAATATTTTCGGCCAATTTAAGTAGCATTTGTTTTACATTAATTAAGTAATAAATAATCTCAAAAATATGTTGCCAAACTTGTATTTCATTGACTTCTTCATGCATACCTCTGAATTCACGAACGTATTCTCCAATGGGTAGCCTTTTTGGATGCTAATTTGCAAATATGCTTCTCCACAATGGAATCTGACGTGAATTTCATGTGAACAGAACAATAAAGTACAAGTTCTGTGATACAGTACTCTCAAACCAGAATATAGGTCAAATAAGGTATCCTAGATCTATTAAGAGCACTTTGTGCCTCCCTTCATAACTTTTGATGGAACCAAGATGTAGTGTTGGAAGTTACCAGAATGTTATGAAAACCCTTAATTAACATTTTAGTGAACTAACTTTTATGATAATGCCATTACTCACGATGACGTCATAACTGGAAAACAAGTAGCGCGGAATTTATTTTTTTTAGGGAAAATCATTTGTTTTGCAAACTATACACCAAAATGAAAGAAATATATATTATTTTTTTCACAATCTTTTTTAGCCACTTGTAATAATATGGTTGCTAGAGGAATCAATGGTTATGCAATTGATTGGTATCTTCGCAACCAATCAATTGTAAGTTCATTGACTTAACACTCTTCGTCGTATATTAATTTTTATCAAGTTTATTGATTTTTGGCTTCTATAAAGTTACTAATAAATCTTCATATTAACACGAATTTTAAAGATGATTCCCAAAGGTTCTTACTTCTTTCTAACAGCTTTACTCAACGACCTGTGATAAAAGTCCAACCTTCCTTCTCCAAGATCTCCACAAG
>JAULBZ010009048.1:0-10286 GCA_032360805.1 Neoturris breviconis | reverse complement strand
TTTTTTGAGTTGCCCCCCTACATTTTCGTGAAAAATATTTTTATTTTACCGACCCGAAAAAACTGTCTTTGTTGCCCATAGAACAACTAATTTCGTCCGTTTTATTTCGCCATGGTTATGCAGGGTTTTGTTATAGATAGCTCAAAATAGTGCCCTATGGAGGCTGATGCGGAAAAATTTCCCGGGGCTTTGCCCCGTACCCCACTGGAGGCGTTTACAGCGCACGCCCAGACCCCCAGCTGCTGTTTTTAGGCAGGCTCGCTTCGCTCGCTTTCGTTCCGGCCGGAACTAAAAACTACAGTGGCATGTCTGATACTTACACATAAGACTTCATCTACTACAAAGGAGATACTGAGTTAATGATCTTGCCATGGATTGGTTTCTTCGTACAGAAAAAAAAAATCCATTACAAGTTTGTTGACCCGTCTGTACAGATGCCTTTTTAGCTCATCAAAAAAAGTGCTATCACTTTTCTGCACAGCGTCCCGCTTTTCTTAATAGACCATATTCCTGCTAGCATTTTGAAATTCAGTACCAGCATCCGTGGCGATATTCTAGAAGGGCTCGCCAAACACTTTTTGATTCTGTCCACTTGGTCCTGAGTTGAGGCAAAAAGGGTCCAAATTGATTTTTCGGTCCAATGGACTTATAGGCAATATTGCGAGACCACTGGTCAATTTTGTTTGATTTCATCAAGGGTAGAAGTGGAGACATAGAAATTTACTTGACATTTTAATTTTCTATGAGACTTTGACCATGAATCATTTTTTGACAGACATTTTGTATGATGGGGAAGCTTCTTCATCAATGATAAGAGGCTGTTTTTTAAAGATATTTTAAAATTTTAGGAATTGAAGTAAGCTTTATTCTTCAATTTTTAAATAAAATATTATTTTTACTCACTTGGGCAGGGCTCGAGATAACAGCCGGTCATCACTGTGGAAGAGAGGTTTTCCAGAATATTTTCAGCCAACTTGGCTGAAAATATTCTGAAAAATCTTTATAGTTACGGTTCCGTATTTGGTAGTCTTTCACACTGTGTTATGTATTTTTGCAGTTGATTATAATGCCAAAGATATCTCTCAAGATTTAAACAGATTATTAAAAGGGAACACGTGTGGTAGTTCCTCATTGCGTAAGTATTTTTTTTGTTTTTGTTTAAACCTGTCTATTGACTATCAAATGGTGACATCAATCTCCAAGCTTGAATATAATTAGTCTATGCGTCAGCTAATATAATGCTACCAATGTTGACGTTAACCTATGAAATAAAGCATTTATGCGATTCAGTGTTTGAATTTTTTTTTTAGCATAGCTTCAAGATTTGTAGACTGAAGTTTTTCTCAAAAATCACTCCTCCACATTGATTATTTTCTCTTATTTTGAACACTGCACCCAGTGGGCAAAAACTTGTTTAAAGTCTGCAGTAAAGACGCTGGAACAATGTTGAACGACGATGTTCTGGTGTCTGTACTATAGTTTTACGCGGACTAAAACATTTTGATGAAGAAAAAACGAAAGTAATTTTATAACATACTATAGTTTTTCTTCATTGTGAGAAAAAACAAACTTTAAAATTTGCAGTGTAGAATGCACAAAAAATTTAAATATTATTATGCATAATACGCATGTGATGTATTCTCAGGTATAGGAAGTATGGATGAGTTGTCAGTATTATCATTTCACTTATATACCCCTTGATTAAGCATGTCGATAGGAGAACAAATAAGTTCATCTTATGTGTGATTACTCTGACAGTAAACACGACGTGATTCAACGGCACATTCTTTTGATAAAGCTTTCAGCCATAATTTCAGCCATCGTTGAATCACGTCATTTTTATTTTATTCATTCCATTCTTTCATTTAATTTACTCTGAAAGTGTTAGTAAAATATTTCATTTTTAACTGGGGACACTATAGTTCCTTTCTAGAGGATACCTAACTGTATTAAACTGTACAAACTCATCTGGTTGCTTACAAATATGGCAAGATATGGATCAGATTGTAAACTGTACTCTCTGACATACAACCTTGATCCTTGCACTTCACTCTTAATGTTGAAATCTGTGTGCACATGAGAGAAAGGGAGCAACAACAACAAAAAAACGTTTTCCCAGAATTTTTCGACCATTCTCTGATTAAAAGAGAAAAAGTGCTGGGATCAAAGTTACTTCCATTACTGAGAATTTACAATCACTTATCGTAAATAGTCTGGAGTATGCGGTAAGCCATTTATTTTTTGTTGTAGGTGAGTTAGAACTAGTACATTCCATGGACTGCCTCTCATCTATCATAAAGTATCTTGAGGTATTATGTTTAATATTTGATTTTTTTCTGAGCGTAATGGCAATGATCTTGACTTCTGGTTGGTTTGTTTATAGAATAGTCACTTATATTTGACATCATTTTTTGCCTGCCATATGATAGCTATTACTATCACTTTGTAGTGGCCCATACCATGTTCATGAAGTGCCACCATTTCGAAATTTGGTACCAGCATGGGAGGCAATGTTTCATAAGGACTTGCCAAAAAGGCGTGGTATCATTGTGAAATTTGGTTATGGCATTCTAGGCAATATTACGAGATTGCTGGCGAAATATTTTTCAATTTCGTCAGTTTGAGTCCGAGTATCGGTGAAAAAAGGATTTTTTTCAAAAGTGGAGACTAAGAAATTTTTAAAAATTTGATTTTCATTCACCAAAATGATCAATTTATGATTTTTGTTGAATTTTAGAATTTTTTCACTGTTTATTTTTGAAAAAATAATCTTCTATGAGACTTTGACCATGTGATGATAAGGGATATCCTTTATAAGAATAATTTTTACAATTTCAAGAATTGAAGTCTCCATTTTGATTTTGTAAAGCTTCCTTCTTCAATTTTGAAATAAATATATAATGTGAACAGTACATTTTCTAATGAAAGTACTTAGGGACTATAAAAGTTTTATTATATATAATGTTCCGTTAATGATTTTATATTTAATTATTCCCATTGCGAATTAGAAGTAAAAAGCATTTTATTATTTTATAATAAAATTAGATTAATTTAAGGAAATTTATTCTTCTGTTGGATTGTTATATTATTTATTATCTTTATTTTTAATTTTAACAACAGATGATGATAACCACCTTTTATTAAATGTTATTTATTAGTTAAATGTCACTGTTAATAAAAATCATGTTGTAATGTACTTAATAGTCCCAAAACACAACAAAAATATATTATAGGTGTAACTTTATTATTTATACATAGATACATAGATTATGATATAATAATGCTATGATGTGTCATATCCTCTGTGGAGAAGTTATTTTTAAACATTGCTTCAGGCTATAATATGAAAATGTTACAATTGTTTATTTGATCTGAAACTTTATCAACAAGGACATGAAGTCCTAATGCCATAAAATTTGGGTGTTTTTCCTGGATATGAAACTTCACAACCCTCCTCCGTAGTGACCTGGAAAAAGACGTTCCAATTGTTAATTTGAACTGAAACTTTATTATGTGCTTGGGTTTAACTTTCACTTGGTTTGGTATGCTTCTTTCAATACCGTACCTTTGATTTCAATTGATTTTATCAAAAATGGAGACTTAGGGAATATAATAAACATGTGTTATGAAATTAATTATTTTCTCATTTGTAATTTGTTACTAATAGGAAACGTAAGAGAAAGTTTTTTTAATAAAAGAAAATAATTAATACAAAGAAAATAAATACTTCTTTTATTGTCTAGTGTTTCTTTTTTTTTAATTTTAACAATAGATGTTGGAAACCGGCTTTATTAGATGTGTTGTATTCTATAAATAAAATGCTGCATACTGTACATGATTTCTTCCAATAATATATAGAATATTAAAAGCGTATAGTATGTGTTATGTATAGCCTATATACAGGTAGGTTATATACATACATGTAGGTTATATACATAAATGTAGCCTGTATACATATTTTTTGTATACATATAGCCTGTATACTATGTATCCTATATACATATAGCCTATACAAACTTAAACTAATTTAAAAAGACATAAACATTTTAAACGCCAAGCCTCAATATAATGGTCGAACATCACTTGTGGAGGAGTGTTTTTTGAGTACAGTTTTCAGCTGTTATACTGAGGCTTGAAAGCATATAACTTATTCCCTATATTGGGTTATAACATATGCATACTCTCTATAAAGTATATACATAATAAATACTATGCTGTATAATGTGTGTATGCAAATCATATTTATGTGCCAGGTTTAATTCTTACTCGATTTGGCGGTCTACTTTCAATACCATCACTTTGATTTTGAGTCACTATTTATATTGCATCACTATTGAAGATTTATGTTTTATTGACCAACTGTGGAGAAGAGATTTTTCAGAATATTCTAACTATTTTAGCTACTTTCTGACGAGTTAGCATTCAATCAATATATAATTCGAACATTCGACTTAAGTCAGTATATGCGACTTGATTCAGCTGCTGTGCAAGCTTTAAATATTCTCCCTTCACCCGGAGATGGTAAGTTATTATTACTTTTGTAGTGGACGAAATAACGGAAAATAATCACTGTGGAGGAGTAATTTTTGCTCACATCACTTATGTAATCACTTATTTACTCTTATTTTGACCATTGTGTGAGAACAAACAATCACTGAGGAGGAGTGATTTTTGAGCATGACTTCAGGCTTATGAGCTACAGTGATTAAGTACTCTTTTGTTGACCACTATGTACCTGAAAAATCTCCTCCACAGTGACGACCAGCAGTTATTTTAACCACTGGTGTTATGCATTGTTATAAAAGAAGATAATTCATTGTTCTGAAATTCTAATTTATCAGTCTTAATAGAAATACAGGTTGAGCTTTGTTTTTAACAATAAACCCTTCATTGTTTATAGTTATGCATAAGAAGAAAAAGTGTCTGAACTACGAATAACAAGAATCGTAATTTGTGCATACTTTGCGGATATGTGACCATTATTATTGTCTATTTAGGTGGTAATAAGACCATGTGTTTATCTGGTTTACTTAACATGTGTAAAACTTCACCTGGTCAACGATTACTTGCTCAATGGGTAAAACAACCACTTATGGATCATAAAAGAATAGGTGTGGTTTTACTGTTTCCCCTAAAAATTTTACTGTTTATCTATATTATTAACATTAAAACAAATATAAAAACATTTAATGTTGTTTATTTATTTTTCGTTGTTTGAAGAGACCTTCCGTATCAGTCAAAACTGAAACACTTGTGCTCTAGAATAGCTTTATTGCTTGAATACTGTTATACAATACATTTATTACTCAATACTAAATTTTTAGTTTTTTGGATTTTTAGGTGGGAAGTAGTGGTAAACTGAGAGGTGGTCTCAGATAATGGCCAATATCTTACTGACCAATGAAACAATTGTTATGTACTTTGGCCAACTGATGTTAAATAAGTTTTACTTCAGTTTTGCTAAGTTCGAAGATACTAGGTGTTTTGGAAAGTTATTTTTGAAAAACAATGCCCCCTCCCCTGGGTATAATAGGAGGATTAAGAAGGGTGTCTTATATCAACAATGCTCACCTCAAGTAATGTGCTTGTTGTAACACCTCTGGATTTTTATTTTTCATTAGAGGAGAGGTTGGACATAGTTGATGTGTTTTTTAACAATGTTGATGTCCGCCAAAGCCTTCAGGTATATAGTTTTTTTAAAACGTCTGATTAACAATTTACTCATGCCAGTGGTTAAAATAAGAGCAAATAATCACAGTGGATGAGTGGTTTATGAGCGTAGCTTGTGGCTACAAATCCCTGCTCCACAGTGATTATTTACTCTTATTTAAGCCACTACATACATCAAGTTGGTTGAAAATATTCTCCTCCACAGTGATAATTATTGGCAGTTATTTCAAGCCCTGTGATGCAGTAAAATTAACATCCTTCACATTAGTTGAATTCTTCCTTTGCAATACACCAATTAGTTCCATGGGTGTCGTCTTAAAATTTACTGATACTGGTAATATTATTGTGATAATGTTTTTCAGGATGGTCCATTGAAGAAGATTCCTGATTTGTCTCGCTTATCAAAGAAGTTTTTCCAAAAAAAGGCTACTTTACAGGTAATTTTGCTGTCATTTGTTTATTGCTGTTGAGTTTATTAAATTATTGCCTGCAAAAGAAGAGTATCATTGACAAGCCTCAAGTTGACAAATCCAAAGCTGAAAACCATACTCAAATAGCACTCCTCTACAGCATTGGAAATAATAATACACTTGAAGTAACTGTGGATATCAACTGTGGAGGAGGAGTGTATTTTAATATAGTTTTCAGCTGAACAACTGAAACCAAACTCAAAAAACACTCCTCCACAGGTGAGGTCCAAAGCTTGATATTGTAGTTAGATATTTTCATTTTAAACTGCAGGATTGTGTTCGAGTCTACCAAGCTGTAAAGCAATTACCTCATCTATTATCTATATTGCAAATGTATGATGGCCAATTTAAGACTGCTATTGCCGACGTATTTTGCAAACCATTTCAGGTATTCTTTTTTTAGTTTTATTATTTTTATAAATTTGGTACCAGCATTTGTGGCGATATTTTAGGAGGGCTTGCCAAACATTTTTCGATTTTGTCCACTCGGTCCCGAGTTTGTAGCAAAAAGGGTCAAATTTGCATTTTTGGTCCAATGGGCCGAAAAAGTGTGGTGCCATCCTGAAATTTTGTTATGGCATTTAAGGCAATATAACGCGGTCGCTGGCCAAATCTTTTTTGATTTCATTAATTTGGGGACGAGTATTGGCGAATAAGGGAAAAGTGGAGAACTGGAAAGTGTTTGAGAATTTAAATTCTATGAGGTTTTGACCCAAATAACATGCTAGAATGATAAGGGAGAAGTGGAGACTATAGCAAGTTATGAATGATATAGACAAAATTTACTTTCACATACCATATAATTCATTATTTTACTCAAAAACCAAGAAATTAATTTTATGAAAATGTTCCTATTTGCAATGTTATCCATGGTTACTGACACTATATATCATATCAACATAATAAGGTAGATATCTGCTAGATATGTGATGACTTCATATAGAATTGGTGGATGTCCGTATTTACCATGTGACATTGAAGGTAGTAGCTAAGATAAACGTTTAAGCTCTCCTATGAACAAGCTAGAACTTATTATCATAAACTCTAATATTAAGCTTGCAACTCTTGAGTCTTTGCAAATGATACAGAATATACGTTTTTCTATAACTCAGAAAAGTGTGTATCAGTAACATTATTCCATTTTTGAAACATCCATAGTTGCTGTTCATAACATTTGCCTTTTTTGTTGGTAGAATTCCCTAAGGTAAAAAAAATTTGAAATATTAATTGCTGAAACGCTGGAACTCCAATTACTGACTTTAACTTAAACTATAAGGTCGTTTTCCGCTTTAGAAATTATTCCGCAGAACGGAAAATGTGCACGCGTGGAAAGATATTACATTCCAATGATAGAAGTTGAAATCACTTCCTCCTTTCTTGCTGGCTATAGCTGGCAATAAAACTAATCGGCAATTGAAATTTGAAGAGAGGTATGATTGGGCATGAATGTGTGAAGATTTACTGACTACCTTTTTTTAAATATGATTTATAGGATGGCATTAATGATTTTACAAACTTTGTGAATATGATAGAAACAACTGTCGACTTGGAAGAAGTAGAAAAACATGAGTATTTGATAAAAGCAGAGTTTGATGAAGCTTTAGAAGAGTGTAGAGACAGTATGCAGGAAATGGCAAATCAGTTTTCTGCAGAATTAAATAAGGCAGCAAGAGATCTGGGATTAGATGCTGGGAAAACAATAAAGTTGGAAGCGAATGCTGTGATTGGTCATTATTTTCGCGTGACATTGAAGGTTTATGATTTTTTTTATAAGCTACTGTTGAGACCTGTTGGACTTACATTTTGTATACTTAAATAATTCCTATAGTTTGGATGGCAGCGGTTGAATTAAGAGTAAATAATCACTGCGGAGGAGGGAGTTTTGAGCATAGCTTCAGGCTTTATAGTATATAACTATGCTCAAAAATCACTCCTCCGTGGTAATTTGTTGCTCTTATTTTGACCACTGGATGGAATAATTGTTATTGCAATTCAGCAATCAAGCTTGAATATAACTGCTTACTAGTGGAGAAGTGTGTTTTAAGCATATCATTATTCAGCTTTTAAGCTGAACACTGTACTTTACTCCTCCACAGGTGATATCCGGCAGTGATATTCAGACTTAAATTAATCAGCTCAACCAGTTAAGGCTCTATTAAACGGTACCGACATGTTGGATCCAACATCATTTAAGTAACATTTTTGGATGTTGAATCCAACATGTTGGCATGATTTAATCACTCACACCAACATGTTGTATAATAAAAGCCTATCATATATATATTTTACTTGTCGAAAATTGATCTTCAATTAAGTTCTTGAGACTTTGAAATAGAGAGATTTTAGGTAAATAGGTAAAAGTAAGAGAAATAGAATAGTTAAAAGTTAATCTCGAGGCTAATAACTGCATTGCCGTCTATGACCTGTCGATGAGTTATAAAACTCAGAAAGTTGATAAAGCTAGCATTGGCTCATCCTAAAGGTATTGTTTCATCTATGCATGTCTACAGATCGCAGTTTTTTTTCACCAACATTATAGCATTACTATAACTGCAAACCATTTAGATACTGTTGCTTTGGTTTCCATTTTTAAAAGAAATTTGTTTTGTTTTGAAACTTGCAAAATATATTTGTATTTTAACTGACATGCACCAACCCAACAGTGTTGCAGTCAGGTGATCAAACGGTGCCACACTAAAATGGAGAAAATGTTGGCTTATTTCGGCACAAAAGTTTAATCGAGATTTCATCAAACATGTTCTAACACCATGTTGGCACTGTTAACAGGGCCTTTGTTGCATAATATGGATTTCAAAGTTTTATGCATTTTTATCTTACATTTATAGCACATTGAAAAAAGTTTGATGGGCTATTGCTATCACTTTGCAACGGTGACATCGGCGGGATACCGCTTTTCTTAATAGACCATGTTCCCAAAGGGCTAGCATTTTGAAATTTGGTACCAGCATTCGTGGCAATATATTGATTTCGTCCACTCGATCCTGAGTTTTGGGCAAAGAGGGATTAAATCGAGTTTTCAGGCCAATAGACTGCAAAGTTGGTTCCGTCCCGAAATTTAGAAATGTTTTGAATTTTATTCACGGTTTATAAGGATTTGACCATAATTACTTTTGGACTTCGAATTTATTTTGAAACTTAACCTTTCTGTGAGACTTTGATCATAAATCTTTTTTGGCAGCCATTTTGTTGTATTTTGGGGAAGCTCCTCAACTTTTTAAGATGATAAAAAATATAAAAAATCATTTTTAACATTTCAAGAATCGAAAGTCTGCATTTTGATTTTGGGAAGCTTCCTTCTTCAATTTTGAAATAAATATTAATGTGGACATTACAATAAAGATAATAAAACTTTTATAGTCCCTAAGTGCTTTCTAATGAAAGCACTTATGAACTATAAAAGCTTTGTTATAATAAGTGATAATCAGTTAATGGTTTTATGTTTAATTATTCCCATTGCAAATTAAATGTAAAAAACATTTTATTATTTTATGATAAAATTAAATTAAGTTAAGGAAATGTATTCTTACATTATTATATTTTTTATCTTTATTTTTAATTTTAACAACAGGGCCCAGTTGTTTGAAAGCTGATTAACGCTAATCTAGGTGTAACCCTGGGTTAAAACTGCTTTCTACCAATCGAATATCGTGAAAACACAATTTAAGGATTAAACTAATTGGCTTTCGAACAACTGGGCCTAGATGATGAGAACCATCTTTTATTAAATCTTATGTATCTAATAGTTAAATGTCACTGCTAATAAAAACCATGCTGTAATGTACTTATATTTAATAGCCCCAAAGCACAACATAGATTATAAGTATAACCTTATTATACATACATACATTCATTATCCTCTAGGGAGAAGTTATTTTTAAACATTGCTTCAGGCTATGATATAAAAGTGTTACAATTGTTTATTTTGATCTGAAACTATCAACTTAATAAGGACATAAAATCTTAATGTCATGTAAATTTTGTGTGTTTATCCTTTATGAAATTTCACTAATCTCCTCCACAGTGACTTTGACCTGAAACTCTCTAAAGGCATATTTCAAACACTGTATAATGTGTGTATGCAAATCATATTTATGTGCTTAGGTTTAACTTTCACTTGGTTTGGTG
>JAULBZ010009047.1:0-10286 GCA_032360805.1 Neoturris breviconis | reverse complement strand
CCCCTCTCAGAGAGGGGATTTTGACCGGCGTAGGCCAGGGCTTTCTTTCTCTCATTTTCTTCCGATTTAAACGTAGAAGAAGCCCTGGGAACGAGGTTGACCAAATACCTTGTGTAAAATAGGATTAACATTAATCCAATGTCATGTGACTGCAAGGTATGTCCCATTATGGACAAATACAAATTAGATAAATATTAGTTAAAGGACGTCGAAATAAGTATGAATCAACGCACGTTATCAACGCACGTCGTTTTGACACCGTTCAGTCATGGCAAGCCGTTATAACACTGTAGTGACGTCATAGACATAATATATTTTGAATATTTTAGAAAACATTATAAAGTTACAGAAAACACACACGTAATCATCCTTACAATAAATTAATATAATTTGTATAGCTAATTCCCAGTGGGTAAAAACTTGCTCAAAGTCCACACTAAAAACGCTAGAACTACGTTGAAAACGTTGTTCTAGCTTCTTTACTGCGGACTTTGAACAAAGTTTTACTCACTGGATTATTTCTCCAGTATATTCGTCAAACATTCATCAAATGTAAAATTTGATTCCATGTAAATATTTAGTAAGTTTGTTGTTTCATTTGCTTCATCCTAGTAATGATTCACAGTGACTAGCTACATTTTTTTTATAAGAAACTATATTGCAACCTCGTTCCCGGGGCTTCTTGGCTTTTTAAACACGGAAGAGCGGTTTCTTCGCCGCTCTTCCGTGTTCGAAAAGGCAAGAGGCTCTGGAAACAAGGTTGACTCCATTGAGGACACTTTTTGATTAATGTCCAAGAAAAGTTTTAAAAAGTCAAAAGGAGCTGGAGACGAGCTTGTAAGAAACTGTGAAATTTGGATTGAGGGTGAGGATTTCTTCAAATTTTGCTTATTTCAGGCTCAGGAGTTTCTTATGGCTTTCTTATTAGCAAACTCATGGTAAGTTGCACTGCTTGTTGACATATAGCCTATATAAAATATTGGTGATTGTGAAGCCTAACATATACTAATTTGTCAACCTCGTTCCCATGGCTTCTTCTCTCTCTTGACGTTTAACGCTGGAGAAGCCCTGGGAACGAGGTTGCTAATTTGTAATAGTAACAAATATTATGAGATCTTATAAGGGACCCTCTCAAAAATTTGCTCCAAAACCACCTTCTTTGGTAAGGTAAAATCAATTAAAATTGACAAAATTCAACAAAAATGGATCGGTACATAAGTGTGTTAGGTCAATGAGCTTGCAATGGGTTGTTTTCTTCGATACGAAGAAACCAATCTATTGCAAGATCATTGACTCAGTGCTCTCCTATGGTGATTATATTTTTGAGACGGTCCCTAACTCAGAATCGTATATGGAGGTTATTGTTATATAAATAACAAAAAGTACCTTTTGTAGGTTTCAGCTCAAGAATATCTTATTTCTTTCTAATTTTTCTGGATATTCTGAACCACAGTTTCTTATAAAGTACTTTCTTATAAAAAAAGATTTACCGAATACAAATACAATCTCAAATATCTCCATATATGGGCATATTCGGAACTATATTCGGAAGTCTTTCATGATGTAAATGTGGATTTTAACTAGGCCAAAAATGTAGTAGTAGGAAAGTGAAAAGATGGTAGAAAGTGAAATCCTGTTATTTTGAATATGGTTTATTTCGAATGAATTGTAAAGTCTCTTTTGTATTAACACTGTAATAACCGAGCCCTTTAGTAATCCTGTAAAGACCGGAGGAGAAGCAAAAATGCCCCCTATTTTCTCCAAAACTATTAATGCAACATATATCCTCTGACGTAACCATTATTTCTAATATTACTATAACATCGCTAACATTAGCAACATTTTTAAAAATTTGCGAAATTTTGACATTCTTGGTTCCAAAGATGATGTAATTCATGAATTCTCTTATATAGACATGACAAAACAATTTTATGAATGTGAAGCTATCAATTATTGACCTATATCTTTGTTATCTAACATAGATAAGATTTTTGAGAAACTCATATACAAACGTATATATGGTTTTCTTGAAGTCCTATTTAATGAACAATTTGGCTTCGGAAAAAATTACTCTACCTCCCAAACCCTATTGAATATCTCTCAGAAAATAATGGATGATCTTGATAATGAAAAATATGCATGTGGAGATTTTATTGACCTTTAGAAAGCTTTCGATACAGTTGATCATGTAATTCTTCTTAAAAAACTCTTTCATTATGGAATCCGTGGTACAATTGTATACAATTGTATTTGGATTTAAAATCCCTGTGTCATTGGCTCAATGCCAACAAAATATCCCTGAATGCTAATAAGACTGAGCATAGTCTTTTCAAGAGCCCTCAGATATGGGGTCAGCCTAATACTTTCTTTATTAAACAGATGTCTGTTCTTTAAAATTGTGCCATGAGACTTATGTCCTTTAAGTCTCCTAGAAAATCAGCCAGCAAATTATATGCTGATCTTGCGGTGCTCAAGTTCTCAGACATGGTTCATCTGCAAAACATTTTGCTTCTTAGAAATTTCTCTCTCAATAAAATGCCTGATTTAATTCAGAATTCCTACGCAGTTGGATTTCTATATTATTCCTGAAGTTAGAACAGTAGCTTTTGGGAAACATTTCGTTACATATAATTTGCACTGTCTTGGAGTAAGATTCAGTCTTTGCTTCTTCCCACAACACTTGATGATTTTCAGTAAATTCCATAATAAGTTTATTATTGTTTTAGAATTTTAGGAGGGGCGTTTGTTAGAGGAGGGCGTTTATTAGAGATTTAGAAATCTATTAGAAATTTTAAGATTTTAAAGGTGCCGCTTATTTGAGGAGGCGTTTAAAAGAGGGTGGTCGCTTATTAACAAAACACAAAAGTTGCAGATAGAATCAAACACACAAGCTGTGAAAGGATTTTTAATATATAAAATAATCATAAAAAATTATTTTCACATCTGCTGTGCTGAACTACGAATGGGAAATTTCCGATTTTTTGTTAGTTTTCTAATAAGCGCTCCCTCTCAGAGGAGGAATATTCAATAGAGGCGGTGCATATTAGAGGGGGTTCTTATAATTGTTTTACAGTTTTACTGACGTAAATAATTTATTTTAAACACAACATATTTACCTAACAGAATTTGAAACTGACTTTAAAAACCTGTTCTAGATCTCGAGTATCTACAAGGAACCAAATCGATTAAAAAAATGTCATACCACTGTGCGGGCAAAAAACTGTCCGCAGTAAAGACCCTAGTACAACGTTTTCAAAGTTTTTAAGCTTTAAATCAACCAATAAAATATCTGTTTTTGAAAATGAATTTAAGATGAACCCTAATGTCGACACGCGATGTCTTATCAGCGTCGAAAAGACGTCGCGACGTTAAAAAGACGTCTTTTCGACGTTGATAAGACATTGCGTATATTCTTGAATATATTGTTCTGAAAAGCTATAAACTCATTGATTTGATTCATCACTACTTTGTAGGCACATATGTGCCTGCTGGATAATTTCTTGTTATTGCGGAGCTGACCATTCCCCTTTGCTTGATAAAACCATGACGAGCGCAGCCAAGTCCATCTTCTTTTTAGGTTTAATTTCACCGTTTTCTTTTAATCTTTCAAACGCTGCCAACCAATAATTACTTGTGTTTGCCTTAGATGAAGATAATGGTGGTAGTTTTCCTCCTCGTTTTCCACGTGCAGCTCCATTTAGAATAGGCTTATGACCGTTTATTACACTTCCATTAGTCCCTTCCGATGGCTTAACTTTATTTTGTTTTTTAGGTTTTTTCTCTTTTTCTTGTATAGTTTTTTCCCCTAAGAATAAATTTGCATGCTCAGCAATTTTTACTTTCTTTTTTGGAGGCAATGATATCCTTGCTTTTGCGTAGCTATAATATATTGAAAAGTTTGTTGCAACAACTGATACCGGTAATGCGACCATAAGTAAACCGCAGACAGCACACATTATACCAATTATCTTACCAAGCCAACTTTCTGGAGCCATATCACCATAACCTACCTAGAGAAAACTATGCATTGGCATATACGCTTTAACAAACGAGGTGTTATCTTCCCAGTGAGCAAAAACTTGTTCAAAGTCCGAAATAAAGATGCTAAAAAAAACGTTGAATACGTTGTTCTAGCGTCTTGGCTGCGGACTTTGAACAAGTGTGTGCTCACTGGGTTCGTTGGAGCTTGTTCTCAGCTAGACACTTCATAACGTTTGGAATTATCAACTATATGTCCAAAAGGTAACGCTTTGAAATATAATAGGAGGTTACTTTTGCACAATATTAAACCTACTTTGCTGTTTATCGTAATGCATCGATTAAACGCCCCCTTCTTTTAAACGCCCCCTCGATTAAACAACACCGGCGTTTAATCGAAGCATTACGGTATATGTCAAAAATCTACTGAGGAGAATACTGCGTCAATGTTTTTTTTTTAAAAAAAATAGGTTCCAAATTCTGTTGAAAAAAAATAGAATAGCGAATCTGTCTAGTTTTTATTTTGAGGGACTGGCCTACCTCAAAATAGGTGAGTTTTTAGAGGACGGGAGCTAAGATCTTCAAAGAAACTTTGTTTAATCATGGTATCCCAAGAAACGAGTATATTATCAGCTGTTTTGTGTAAGAGAAGGATTAAACACGCAGTCTTCAAATTAAATATTTAATAACGACGTCAGCAAGAAAAAACTATGATCTCAACAAAAAAAACTCCAGCATATTATAGATTATCAATATACAGCCCTTCAAACGTTATTAAGCATCCCCCGATCAGTTCAACTCATCTCAAATCTCAGTCAAAGTATGATTAAAAGCGGATGGAATTTTATAAGAAAATTTAATGTCGCCCCATTGCTGACGAATTTGAACGAAATGTTAATGTTGATATATTGAGTTTATCTCTCTTTTTCATCTGATATTGACGTTTTGTATTGTACCGCTTTCAAATTTTGTTGTAATTTTGTAGTTGTTTGTGTTGTCTCATTTTTCTCAAACAATAATGCTATAATTATTGTCTAGACAGTTACAGCTTTATCTTGAAATTTACTAATAGCATTGCGAAATGAAAAAAACCCTAAATGACAGCAGTAATTATCATTAACAAACAGATGGTTAGATTCTAACCAAATTGTTTAATTAGACTAATCCTGTCAAATTGTTTTGCTTAAAGCTATCTCCATCTATTGGAAACTGTACTTATCTAGTAAGTATCCAGTCTAAGCTATACACGAATACCATTGAAATGTGCGGATGGTCAGACTCGTCTTCAAGCATGACAAAATCCTCTTATAAGCTTCCACCTCAAACCCTTCTCACTAATATAATAACCCCTCCCACTTTCTATAGAGGAGCTTTCATTGGAAAATTGACATATAATACCCAGCTATAATACTCACTAGTCGGCGGAAAACTTTATGCGAAAGCCAAATAAAGACATTACATTGGTAGAGTGTGACGTCATAATCATGTGACAATAATTTAAACTAATGGAATGCCTTTTTTTTGGTTTTCGTACGGAATTTCAACCATGACATTTCAAGTCATTGTATCTTTATACTCGTATAACAATGAACTTACCGTTGTCATAGTAATAAATGACCACCACAAACAATGAGGTATCGATTTAAATAATGTATCGTCCAGTCTTCCTTCAATAAAATAACTTGCAAATGCAAATATAGTTGCCAATAATAACATAAGGAATACCAACAGTGATAACTCTGGTAAACTTTCTTTTAGAGTATTTGATAACACTTGGAGTGTATAATTATAACGAAATGATCTGAAAACTTTCACAATACGAAAAATAGCTAATATATCAGTATAATTAGAATATTCTGCATTATTGATTAATAGTTGTAAGTAAATGGGGAGCGTGCTCATAATATCTACCATATTTAATCGATCTTTTAAAAATTCTCGCTTTTTAGTTCCAAGAAAAAATCTTAAAGTGAATTCTACTGTAAAGTAAAACGTGATTACGATTTCAATTACTTTTAGCACGAGTAGAGTTGTGGATCCACTATCTCGTATAGCAGCCATTGAAGATAGAATAGGTAGCAATATGTAAAGAAATAGAAGTATGTAACCGATGTATGAGTGAATCTATGAGATAAATAATAAGAAAAAATAATAAACAAACCAAGTAAACAACAAACTAAAATAAAAAAACCAAGTAAGCAACAAACCAAGTAATCAGAAATAACCATAATAATAGACCTATTCACAAGCGCATGAAAACGAGGTGTTAGCTGCTCAAAGTGCAGTCACTGCACAAAAAGAAAGTTATCGTATTGCAACAAGTTTCTACTTTGAGCCAACCTCGTTTTCATGTATTTATGAATAGGTAGGTTTATTGCAAATCCTTTTGTCCAGCATTCAATACATATGAACAGGGACGGTCTTGTGAAATTCACATGCTCTAATAGAGGAGTGATAACATGCTTGCAATAGATTACACTGAGTGTAATCCATTGCAAGCATGTTAATCCTTTATTAGTATGGTGTGGACCCCCTGAATTTTTAAATTTTGCAGTGAAAGTAACATAACAAAAATTATCGCATCATCCTTTTGTGACTTTTTGCCACTTTTGGCCCCCTGAATCTTCTAATGCCTTCCCATGAATTAATAAATTTCCGGGAGTACCCCCACCACACTAACGAAGGGTTAACCTCTATGCAGATTCCTTTTTTTCAAAAAGAAAAATTGTTCTAGTGTATTTCTATGCTTCAATCTAAGAAATGATGCTCATTCAATTAGTCTCTAATGATTGATATAATTGTAATTAAATTTAATGATTTGTTGATAATTAAGTTATGTAATTATAAGAATATATTTCACAAATATCTTCAATATATATATATGTAATTATGTTTTAAAGATTGTTGCGACTAAAATGCCGTATATGTAAATCCACAAGGAAATTAAAAGTATTAACATCAAGAGGAAGTGGGTGGGCACGGTTAGAACTATTTATCTTCGGTCTGGGATAGGGATGATAAAATAGCCTAGTAGCATTAGCATTAGGGTTTACTGGGCCCTAATACTCCAGTTACTGACTAGTTCTTATACTAGGGGTTACTGATTAGTCTTAATGCTAGGGGTTACTGAATAACCCTAATACTAGGGGTTAGCTACTTGTCAGGGTTTGCTAACTTTAGCCCTAATACCCAAGAGATAGGGGTAAGGGTTGTGCTTATTGCTAGGTAGTTTATTAAAGCAAAATAATAAAAGCATGGAAACGAGACTGATGAGATGCTCCTGTCTTTAGAACGATGTCTCGAAATGATACAAAAACGGTCTATTTAGACGTTTTGACGTCAAAGCGACGTTTTTGTTTACATCCAAAAAAAGTCACGTGACAATAGGCCGTTCACACAATAATAAAACCAGACAAGTTCTACTTTGGGTAACTAACTCTATTAGGATGTCATACTTTACCTTTGCTGCTTTTGACGAATATGGATCATCTAGGAAATGCCATAGTTTTAATCGAAACCTATGTAATTTCCCCTGTGAATAATCAACCTCGTCTTCATCATCACTATCATCGTCTTTAAAAAGTGGTCCTTTAAATCCAGCTAGTTTCGCATCTTTATCACGATTTTGCGTAAAACCTTCCCAGCAACAACTTACCATCTGGGCTTCATCAATACCCCAAAACTTTAACTCAAATTCAAACACAGATCCACATATATTAGTAGGGTAATGTAATTGCCCTGTACGAAAATAGTTTAGTATTGCTTCGAAACATGTGGGATTTCGATCGAAGAAAAACTCATTCTTTTCAGCATCGTAAGCAGGTGAATGTTGTAAAATTTGATAATTCTCTGAAATCCATGATAAGCGACTTCCAGGTATTGTTTTTAATGTATTGACAAATGTTTCATGACGTTGTCCGCCAATGTTAAATATTAATCTAGAATTTCGATGTGGCTCACCACCGTCCCCCATTTCTCGGAGCTAAGTTATTTTTTGTACTTTCCCGATTCAATTGTTATTCAACGCCTAAAGAAATTGATGTTTATAAAGTGCAATAAACACTGTTGCAATGTTGATACACGCACTAGCCCAGTGGATAAAAACTTGATTAAAGTCCGCAGTAAAGACTAAAGACCTTTCGAACAAGTTTTTGCCCACTGGGATAATTTTTTAATATTGCTGGATTCGATGAACCATGCCAAATGGCAAGGAGCAAATACAGACAAAGAAACATAAATTTGGTAGTTACTGCTTCATACAATCTGAATTTAATGGACTGAACAGACTTTCTAACAATGCACAACAGATATAGCCTGACTCTAACTTTTTGCATGTGCTCTGTATGAGAATTACTACTATGGATTACTCGATAGAGAGAGAAGAAGAGAGGGAGGCTAAAGAATAGACCGAATGTTTTACAGTAGTACTTCCTCTAATTCGAATTCTTCTCTAATGCGAAAAAATCCTTCACAATTCAAAACCTCTCCAATTCAAACAAAATGTAATGGTCCTAGGCGACTTCGAATTAGAGAAGTTCCACTATAAAAGTAAAACTGATCAATAGCATTTACATCTTCGTCTTCTCTCAGGCGTCTATTCAACGTCCCAAAGACATCGTTTACTGACGCCATAAACGACTTCTTTCTGACGTTGATCAGACACAGGGTTAGTTTCGTACTCTACAGGCACCCGACGTCAAATCAACTTTTTGACGTTGTTTCGACTTTCATTCGACGTCGTGTACCCGTGTTAGTATAAGCTTTTCGAGGCAAAAACTTGTTCAAAGTACGCAGTAAAGACACTAGAATAACATCGAATGACGTTGTTTTAGCGAATATACTGCTGACTTTGAACAAGGTTTGACCCACTGGAATCATCATCGTCCACATAACTGGACACACCATGGAACAGCGATGTTAAATCAACCTTATAACGTCGCTTGACTAGACAAACAACTATCCACTATTCTATTAAAATTCTCTTACCAAACTTTACAAAATATATACAAGATTCATTTGTTTATGTTTATTTTGTCATAACAACGTCATTCATATCCATTATATTTCATTCGTACGTCAGTTTTGCTCCTAAACAAGAAATGCATGGAAAAAACAGTTTGCAACCGATTTTATTATTAAGCAACCCCTGTGAGAACGTTTTTTTCATAGAGAAAACAACAGGTTTATTAAATAATTACGGGGGAGATGTAGAAATATCTGTATACTTTAAAATCGTCGATTCTGCAGATTAGTACCCCCCGAATTTCAGTAAATATTAGTGAGGTATCACTGGCAACAATGCCAATTATGCGGGGCTATTTTATTTTCACAGAGTTTTTCAATATTTTTTTCCTTTTTTAAATCTTTTTAATCTTCCATATTAAAGTTTCACTACAAGTTGTAAACCACAAATTCAAAGTAGATTTAACAAAACTAAAAATTTCATCCTAACTTAATTCTCGATCCACTGAGTACCACACGCTATCATGGTATACATACAGTAGTATCCTGCAGGCACTCAACGTCGGATCAACGCCAAAACAAACGTCATAGCGTCGTTTCGACGTTTTTCGACGTTGATCCGATATCTTGTGCCCGCTAGGAGGTACGAAAACGATTATATATGTTTTTACTCTGTATATTTAAATAAACAGTTTTTCCCAGAATAAAATAAAAAAAATAAATAAATAAAATTCATGAAGGAATAAATAATCCAGTCCATGATAAACAGGAAATCAGCAGGCACCTGTTTCCATAGAAACCTTACGTCGTTTTGAAAACGTAATGTATGATTTAATTTCAAAGCGCAAAAAGCAAAACACAAAAAGACAATACAAAATATACAATAAAAAACTAGAGATAACAAGGAGGGGTAAACTATAAAGTAAAATCGGACCCAACAAAAAAGTCATGAATAAAGTATGAAATATAAGGAAATTTAATATGGTAACATTCATTATTAATGCATTAAAAATCACAACAAAAGTATAAAGAAATATATAAAAATGATTTCCTTTGGTAATACCTTTAATTTTCGTGCCACACTTATGTTATGTCACTTATGTTTTTTGCACCCCTCTCCCCCCAAAAAATAAATAAATAAATAAAATATAAATAATTCGTGCACAAATAAGAAATGCAGATTTATAATAGTGGGAATCTATTCAACCTCGTTCCCAGGGCTTCTTCTCTCTTGACGTTTAACGCTATGAGAAAAGGAGAGAAAACTTCTCTCCTTTTCTCATAGCGTTCAACGTCAAGAGAGAAGACGCCCTGCGAACGAGGTTGGAATCTATTGACTCGTTGAG
>JAULBZ010009046.1:0-10288 GCA_032360805.1 Neoturris breviconis | reverse complement strand
AAACTTGTTGCAAAGAATATGATAGATTATCTTTCATTAGATAAAACTGAAGTGGGTGTTGTTCTCTATGGCTTAATCAGCAGTTATGTTGCAGTACAATTCAACCAGATTAGAAATGCTGGCTTATTAAAAGAAGCCATTGACAAATTAGATCCTATGTCTTCTGGGTTGTCTGGCCTTAATATTGAGAATGGTTTAGTTTCAACTTATAAATTCATCCAAGCAGGATCTGTGGAAAGGAACCAACAACAAGATTTTATTTTGTTTACAAATGAAAAGCCATATGAAAACGATATAAAGGCTGCACGAAATATTCTGAATCAGGGAGTCAATATTGTCATCATTGGTATTGGTAGTTCACTATCGAAAAATGATTTCAAGGACATGACAAACACCATTAATGACATTATACTTATTCCTGATATTGATGATATCCATATTGACATTGGCAAAGAAGTTAATGATAAGATACGACCAGGTATCTAATTAATTTACCTGTTGAAACAGCTTTTTAATTTGGTTTGTGTGAAAAGGTTGGAAGGTCTAAGTATTAAGACTTCTCAATTATTGTTGCAGTTCTCCAACCAGAAGGAATTTAAGATCATCTGTAACGTACTTATGCATTAAGGGATATAACTTTGCAATGGTCAAAATAAAAGCATATAATCACTGTGGAAGAAGGATCTATTGAGCATTTCTTCATGCTCAAAGATCATTCCCTCACAGTGATTATTCGCTCTTGTTTGGATTGCTGTTTTGCTATCATTGTTTGAAATAAGAACATAATATGTTATATTATGATCACTGGGAAGGAGTGATTTTTTAAAGTTAGCATCAGTTTTATTTTTTAAATAAATTTTATTAAAATAAATAAATTGAGAGCTATTATTCTGATCAGATACAACTGTTAACCAAAAAAGACTGGTAGACATGTTGGAGGAATAGTTATGTTTACATTTCTTTTACCACAAGAAAGATATTTAACTATTGGTATATTGTTAATTGAGGTTTTTCACCTGAGAATGTTGAAAATACGAAACTTCTTGTAACATGTGTGTCTACAAATAAATATTGCATTTTAACAATTAATCTGTTGAGAAATAGAAAATTAAAATTTATCTTGCCCTATCTGGTGGTTGCTTTGAAAAACTATGATCTCCTCCAATTGTAATATTCAAATTCCATAGCAATGTATATTTTGCATCCCCATCATTCCTTCTATATACTATAGATAACCATCTTATAACTCATGTACTGTGTTTACATATCTGAACCTTTCCCAATAACGTATAGTCTATATTTACCTCAAATGGTTAATTAATAGCTAGCTTAATTTGAAAGGCATGGCATAAAAGTAAAACCATATAAATGATAGTGGAACCTGAAAAATAACAGTGAGACCTCAAAAATAAATGTGGGTCTCCGTGGGACCCAAAAATAAATATGAAATAGAATAATCTTATTTTTTTATTATTTCTTACTATTAGGGAGTGTTTATTGGTGGAAGGTGTTTAAAAGAGTTTATTAAAGTATTTACGATAACGAATTTGCCTCAGATTTGCTCTACGGAAATCCAGCTTAAGGGTATTTCAAGGCTCTCCTCTACATGTGTAAATAAAAGTAAAATGCTAACAGAAAAGAGCATAGTTTGAGTATCCATGGGTCTACATATGAGTGAGATCTGGTGGCGAGTAATAGGAATGTACAATAACAGCCTTGTACTGTTTTCCACAGAGAGTATCTGTCCAAATACAGTAAACTTGTAGCTACATAATACAGACTAGTAGTCACCCAATGAAGAAGAGTGTAAAAAGGAAGTAAACATGTTTTAATCAAAAAAAAAATTGACAGAACGATTTTCTAGCAAAAATAAGAAGAAATAAATTTTCTAATTTTTTTTTTTACCATTACAATTTTTTTTTTTTTTTTTTAATATATTTTTCCCCTAATTTTGAGGTGCCCCTAAAAAGCCTAGTGTTAATAAGGTTAAAACCTCTTAGTTCCTACTAGGGCTTCCTATAGGGTTGAAAGAACACCATATAGAAATACCTTAATTGTGGAAAATTACTCCCAATTTGAATTAGAAATATAATGACAATACACAATTCATCGAAGGAAGATTTTTTAATAAAATAATAAATTGTTTTAATGAATATGTAATCTTCTATTTTATTATTCTTTATTTCTCTTTAATTTTGATAACAGATGATGACAACCACCTTTACTTTAAAATATTTTTAAGTGCAAATTTATAAGTATATTTAAAACAAATATATTATGTTAAAGTATACTTTATTATACATATTATACATGGTATATATACAATGATATAATGTGTAATGATGTATGATGTATGATATATATAATATGTAATTTATATCCACTGTGGAGAAGTTAGTTTTGAGCATTGCTTCAGGCTATGATATCAAATTTCACTACCCTCCTCCACAGTGATTTGATATAATTTTACCTTGATATAGGTGTTCCAGTTGTTTAAAATTTTGATTTTTTTCACTGTTTATAAAGATTTTACCAGAATTACATTTTGACTTCTTTTGAAAATTAACTTTTCTATGAGACTTTGACCATGAATCTTTTTGGCAACCATTTTGTATTTTGGGGAAGCTCCCTCCTCAATCTTTTGAGATGATAAGTGATATTTTTATGAAACTAATTTTTAAAATTTCAAGAATTAAAGTCTTCATTCTGATTTTGGAAAGCTTCCGTCCATTTTGAAATAACAATTAATGCTACTTTCAATACCGTACCTTCGATTTTTAAATATTTATTACTTGGTCATATCACAAAGCTAAATACCTGATAAATATATTTTAAGCAGTGAAGTAAAACCTTAGTATTTTCCATAATTTCCTTCTAATTATTCTTTAGAGTATCCCACCAAAGCCTTGAAAATAGATTCTGGAAGTGGTTTGAGACCAGACTGTCAGATCACCACCATACCAAGTCATTCTGCTATCGATATGACGGATGGACCTGTATATATGTTTATGGAAAAAAATTTAACATTTACTAGACCTACTGAAGAAATGATTCGTGAAGTGGCCTTAACTATAGCTCGTGTTGGTGATACAATTGAGGAGGCATATGGCAGCATCATTGATGTTCATCATTTATCAGAGGTAAATTTCTCTAAAGTCTTAACTTGGATGGTCTATTAGCTATTAATATGGGACACCCAATGGGTAACAGAATTGAGTATCAGCAACTATCGAAATTGTATGACAATTTTGAAAGTGTTGCTACTCCTTGCATATCTTATGTCACTATTAATTGCGAATAAACCATTGACCACCAATCTACTAAATATGGACAACCTATTCACAAATACATAAAAAACGAGACGTTAACTGCTCAAAATAGATCTTGTTGCCCTACACAAAAAGGAAGTTATTACATGTACATGTAGTACACGCGATAATTAACATTTGTGATTGCTAGCCCACCAAACAAAGTTTATCACTTTATGTTGGTGGCCCACTTTTATTAGATCATGTTCCTGAAGTGGTACCATTTTGAAGTTTGGTACCAACATTAAGAGGCAGCATAATATGAAGGACTTGCAAAGAATGAAATAGATAATTCTTAATATTTTTGCGAGGAAAAAGTGACATTAAAATTATTAAATCTTACTACATTTAATAAAGGTCTTGAAATTTAATTAATTACCGTACGCGGCGGTCTCCAAGGTTAACTTTGTCCAAGATCTAAAATGTGTCACTCTAGAACATTAAAACCTGATATGAGTACATGAACCGCCAAGAGTACACCTGTTCATTACTTTCATAAATAACGATGTGTGTACAAGAAATAGCGCAAGACTTTCGGCTACTGCAGAAACCTTTATGTTGTGCAACCAAGTGTACACTTATGTGTGTACGAGAACTGAGCTTGAAGAGCAACAGTAAATTAAAGCTTCTTGTTTACAAGCCACCTGCCCTGGAAACTGCTCGAAACCCACGGTGGGAAGGGGCAATATGCGAGAATGATTCGTAATTAACAGTGGTTAAGGAACTTAACTTTCTATTACGTTGTATGCTATATTATAAAAAGGTAATTACTGAGATATTTACATAATAATCAAAAATATAATGGAGTAAAGGAAATATTGTTTCTTTATTTTGAAATTATAATCGATGATAGTAATAGGTCTTTTATGACGTTAGCAGCATAATAGTTCATGTATATTGTATTGTCTTTGCTTATAGCCTATGTATACTTTATTCATTAGAACATTTAGTCTATACAAGTATCTTACTACATATAGCCTACATGAATATGGTCTATGCACATATCCAATCTAGCCAATTCATATAGCATGTGCATACCCCATGCATATAGCCTATGCACAATATATTTTACTGTAGTACATAAAAAACTATGCATAAGATGTTGTATTTTAAAGATTAGTTATCTTAATATGAAGAAAGGAATAACATTCTTATATATTGTATGCATAGTAATATAATGTGTATATGCGAATATAATGTTCTTGTGCTGGTTAATTTTCAGTTTGACAGACTTAATTTCAAGACTCAGCGTATGTGTCCCAAATGGTTGGGTTGTTATTTAGTTGTTTAGCATTGCAATTTAAGTTATGTATGATTATTTTTACTTTGAATTCTAGATACTACAACATGTTCGTATTAATGAGCAGTATATCGATAATCAGATCAATAATCTGATTGATCAAGACATAAATTGGAGGAATTTCATGTTCTTAATACATATAAGCAGACGAGTGATTACAACTACACGTCTAATTGGAACTAGTTTGTTTCATAATATTCGAAGATATGTTGGCATTGCAGTTGGTGGTGCAGCTGGTGGTGTAGTTGGTTCAATTCCTCCTGCAACCCCCGTTGTAAGTGATGCTCTTGACTCCTATTACATTCTTTGTTATAAATAGACCATTTAGAAAAACAATAAAAACGAGGTGTTAGTGCAATGCAATAACTTCTTTTTTGTGTAGGTGTCACGGTGATATTAATTAAATTTCTTCAAATTTTAGGTAAATTACGATCATGAATACTAACACATTCTACAAAGAAGAAAATTGTTAGCAAACGTACTACAACTCAAACAGGCATACTACTTTTCATTAATAAGGAGGAAGAGCTAATACATTTGGTGCAGATATTGACATTCTGAAAAACTTAACAAAAATTATTACAAGTGAGAACTATCTGTGTGAGTCATCTGATAATTGTGATGACTCACTGAATATGGTTAGGAATAACCCAGTAAGCAAAAACGTGTTCAAAGTCTGCAGTAAAAACGCTGTTCTAGCGTCTTTACTGCAGACTTTGAACATGTTTTTGCCCATTGGGAACTGCTTATATTGATATACACGTATAGTACCTAGTGGGAAAAACCTGTTCAAAGTCTGCAAAGTTGTTCTAGCATCCTTACTGCGGACTTTGAACAAGTCTTTGCCCCATGGGTATTTAGATAAACAGTGCATTTATTTTTAACAGGGTTTTGTTATATATCAGGATTATGTTCCAGGTTTTCTCTTGTTAGCCTAGCAGATTGATAACAATAACGTTGATGATATGACAGTTTGTTAGGACACACGTAAATGATGGTCACCTTAGACTATTATTTATTTTATTATTTTTTTTATTTATTCATAACACAATATTTTAAAAGACTAAAGAGACAATACAAGACTCTTCATACCTTACCAGATCGATAGACCTACTAGCAAGGTATTGCACATTAATATTTAATTCCATTAACAGGGAACGTATGCCATCTATTTTTGCAAAAACACCTTAATTGTATTGTATTATTACTGTAAAGTTGGTTAGGTAAAAAATGTTTCAAAAATTGACTTTTTTCGGTACAGTGAGTTATAATTTCGTTATTAAGGTAACTCAATGTAAGGTAACTAACCCAACATTGCAATGTTAGTTTTTTGTTGTTGTTTTTGTTGGGGTTTTTTTTGGTTTTTTTTTGGGAGGGGGTTATCCGTCCTGTATCACATATTCCGTGATTGTGGCACATACCACCTATTCAAAATCATTTGTTTTCAGACTTGCTTTCACTGCAGTGTTGTTGATGTTGCACTTATTTAATTAATTACACCATGAATTGCTACCATTATGAACTTTGGTACTAGCCTTTAGCTGTCAAGGCAGTATCTCGGACAGACTTGCAAAAGATTTTTCAATTTCAGTATACCCAAAAAGTTAAGAAGTTATTGACTTAAAGAATCTTTTTGTGAGACCACAGTCATTATTTGAATATATATGTTTTTTTATTATTTTATTTTTTAGAAGTTTTAATTTCTACGAGACTTTATCTGCATTTGATCAAATGTTTTACCCAAAAGTTGAATTATAAATTTTACCGGTTTATAAGGATTTAGAGTGTTGCTTGGATTTTTTAGTTGAGACATTGATCAAAAATGGTCCATTTTGTATTTTTGGGGAAGTTTCCTACTCGAGTGTTTTAGAAGGGAAGTTATTGGTAATAAAATGCTGTGAAATTTAATGATTTTTTATGGAACCTAACCCTATAAAGGCGGATTTCCCACTAGGCGAATTCGGGATGACGTCTAATAACTCAGAAACGACAAATGGTAGCGACTGAAAACTTTATAAGTTTTGTTAACCATAAATTCTCTAATTAGCGCCCCTGTCGGTTATTTGGAATTTTTAGGGCGGTAATAGGAGACCAGCGCTTATTTCTTATATCGGGAATTAGTGTGCACCGTAAACAGAAAAAAAATTGTATTTTTGTATCATTTGTATTATACAGCAAAATTAATTAAGAAGTGCCCAAAAATATATCTTCTTTGCTCTCTTCGTCTAGCAACATCTCTGCTGCTTTATCGATATTGCTCTTGATGATGCCCTCGAGCCGATTATTTTCTGATTGACTTTAATAGCGCCCAGCGCTTCATGATGGTAGCATTGGTCCTTATAAAATGATTACGCCATAACTTTTGATTGAGTAAGGGTGTGACAATGAAACGCCAACGCTCACCCTGTGTTTATCATCATAAAATAAGTTGTTGTGGAATTTGCTTTTGTATATGAGCAGGGGAGAAAGGGAGCACTTGCTATGGTCTTGTTCGTTTGTATAGTGTTTCTTTACTTTTAAATTGTAGTAGATTATGGAAACAAATCTTTTATAATATGTTTTAATTTATGATTTAAAATACTAAAGGCATATATGCATATACAGCATATGCATAGTATTATCATGTATAATGTGTTTATGCTAATCATTTTGGTGTGGTATGTGTTACTTTGAGTAAAGTAAAGATTTTCTTTCCGAGTGTAATGCATGGAAATTATTCATTGTACCTTACTCACATTCTGCATAGGTAATTGATATTGAATTTACCTGATTTTACTATAAACAAATTATATTGCATAACATTTTTAATATTTATGACGTCATTGGACCATTTAAAGACCAGATCAAACCACCTACTTTTGTGAATTATGGGCAAACTTACAAGGGTTGATCTTCCCGGACGTAATAGGACGTCAATTTTTACCAATGGAACGTCTTCTTTTAGCTTTCGCGACAATTATTTTGCCTCATGGAAATCAACCTAAAGATTTTTACATATATGGCAGTCTGGGTCGAGTCCGTATTCAGTAGTGTCTCACGCTGTGTCTAAGTCTGATTAGCATACACTTAACATAAAAGTCTACAAGGTAAACTGACCATAAGAGAGTCTACACTTAGAGGTATTTGTGCTAGGACTACTTTAATAAGCATCTCTTGTGTCATACACTTACAGGTATTTGTGCTAGGACTATTGTTTTAAGCATCTTGTGCTGGTACATTGTATATAATATTTCTAGTATAACTTAAAGGCCATACGAACTGTGTAAACCCAGGGCGGTTATTCTGGAAAGTAAGCATGCGAAGTAAGTGTTTTTGCCTTGTAAACAAAAATAAAAACCATGCTTTTGACGAGAATGTAATGACGTTGTTTGGGTTGCATTATAAACTTCATAGTTTGAAAACATTCAGTTTTAAAATATTCTTCCGCTACACATTTTCCCAATTCTATGTGACAGGATTGCTTCTGAGTTCGTATGTCCTTTAACTTTTAATTCTTTCTACGCATATTTGCATTTACGTTTTTATTTTAAATATATTACTGCATTCACAATTGATGATATTTATTGGAGCAACATAAAGTTTATATTATTTCTTATTTTGTACTCATGAAATATTTTACAACCCATTTTACATTCAACGTTTTACAGAGTTATTTACACCATGGTTATATTGTTTCCCTGAAGAATTAAAATGATTGTATGAATTGGAATTTTAAAATTGGTATGGCAGATAGTGTTGTCATTTACATCATACCATAAACAGTTCTGTTGCTTTGCAAAAAAGAATGAAAAATTATCAAATGTTTCTCATTTTTTCAAAAAAATATTCGTGATTTAAAAATACACAGTTGAACCTACCATATTTCTTTGACCGACCTATCAAACGTAAACTGTGAGGATGAAAGCAATTATTAGAACAAAGAAATGATTCAATAATGGCTACGATTTTTTTATTTTTACTAATGAATGTTTTAATAATTGTTCGATTTATTGTCTCTACTTTGAAACACCATAAAGCTCAAAAAACAAGATTTTTGGTTAAAGGAACCTCACTGCAGTTGGAAAAATTGACGAATTCAAAAATTCCGGAGTGTTCTATCAGAATAAATCTAAGCTAAGGGACAAAGAAAATATGTCAAAATATAATCGAGGATCTTTGAGAATTACCATTAATGTAAACATAAGTACTTTGATTATTTTTTACAAAAATAAAGATTTGGCGAAACAAAAAAAGTTGAGAAAAAGTAAACAACTATGTATATTTAATAACAAAAGTTAGGTCTTTTTTTCGTAGCTTTGTTTCTCCCAACTTTTTTGTGCATAGACAATAGTCCCTGCACAAAGGACGTTCTTGTATTGCAACAAGTTCTGCTCTGAGCAGCCAACACCTTGATTTTCATGTATTTGTGAATAGGTCCATATAACTCATTTTCTATTGATTGAATTATACTTTGGCAAAATTCAAAAGGAAGTTCTACAGCGTACAGCGATTTTGTTATCAAAAACGAGGGAAGTTGCTGCCGGTTATAACTATCAGCTGTTTTTTACAGTCAGCAGCCTTTAAGTACAAATGTAATTACTAGTGACTGCCAATTATAACAAGCGGCTGGTATTTGTGATTAATAAGCGGCCCCTTGTTGCAATGAGTATATATCTAACAGTTAAAAATGACTTTTTCCATTGCAACTTTTTCCGTAGCTTGGACTAAATGTACCCACACAGTGGGAAAATAACTTGTTCGAAGCCCGCAGAAAAGAAGCTAAAAGCTATGTCCGCTCATTGCACTCTTTATGAGGTCGCTTTTTATGCAACATAACAGACAGACGGTTGATATTATTAACGACAGCAAGTTAGTAATCTCTTTTTGTCTTTTGGATCTGGGATACCGTAAAGCCCCGAAAAGAAGAACCCTCCCGAGTATAAGTTCACCAGTGTATAAGCCCACCAAAGATTATCCGCGTATAAACCCATGGGCTTAAAAATGGAAAAAATAACAAATAAGATCATAAATTAAGTATATGCATTTATTTAATAAAATTATCATAAAAAAAATTAAAAAAATCATTTGTTATACATTGCTTTTTTTGCTCTCAGTTTGTGAATTTTGTTTCAAAAAGATTAGGATTTCTTAACAGTAATTCACAATCCTTGAATAAGCCCATCCAATTTCCTAACAAAAATATTCATCCGTGTATAAGCCCATCAAAAAAGGCTTTTTAAATATATATAGACTTATTTTTGCCATGCATGGGCTTATTTTCGGAATTTTACGATACATATTCATTTGGAAGTAACCTGGCTGCTTTTAGGCGCGGTATTTCCTGTAATTAAGGCCCACCAAAAAATATCAAGAATACGCGTTATGAGAACTTATTTCAGGACGAGAGGAAACATAACGCGTATTCTTAATATTTTTGTTGAGGATAAACTTAAACCACAGAGGAGAGAAATTTACCATTAAAGTTTATTTGCAAAAATCAAAATAGTATACATAATTCTCAAAAATGTGAAATAACTAATATAAAATTATATCACCAAATAAGGAAAAGAGAAGTGATGCCCTCAAATAAATTTTAGAATATTTAAATCCCGCTTCCGTAAGGAAAGGGATTTCTTAAAACGGACGTCTGTCGCGGTCGCGGTCGCGGAATTCAGACAACTTTTGAGATTTCGCACATTAT
>JAULBZ010009044.1:0-10289 GCA_032360805.1 Neoturris breviconis | reverse complement strand
TGAATATTTTCAAATAAAATGGCCAGTAGTTATGATCATACTTTTTCAGAAAACAATAGTAGTTCTGAAAGTGAGGAGGAACTACCTGATCCTTCAAAACTACGTCCTAATGATCACGAACCTACAAGACCTTGCAGTAGCCCATCCTCTAGCGGATCGAGTGGAGAAGTTGATAGCGAAGAAGAAGAACTGGAAAGAATAGGATATGTTACCTTCTGCAAATGTGGTGGCAAGTGTCGACCAATGTTAACGTACGCTGAAAGTTTGTGTTGTCAAGATACAAATGAAGTTCCAGAAGAACTCTTTGAAGGTTGATAATTTCATACGTCTCCAAAAAATATGTTTTTACATTTTTATGCGTTTGCTAAAACCCACAACCAGAGAAACTTCCTTTTTTTTGTGCTATTTCTAATACTAAAATCGATAATTCTTTGAAGATTATTATAAAACAAACTTGCTCGCTTCTTTGTTTTTTTTAATGTTTTTTTCAATCTGTTGCCTTTCCACACAGTTCTATTCTTTCTCAACAAAATGTTTGAACAATAACATGCTATATACACTTTCCTTCGTATTTATATTATAGTTAAAATTATTCAACATGTTTTCACATTAATAACATTTGCGAAGAAGAGTAAAATCATTCAAAACAACGTATTTTCTACGTTGAGAAAACGTTACTGTGCCGGCAGGGTAGAAAGCGAGACCCAATAGAAGAAAATAATCCATGCACAATTTTCAGATTTTTTCCAGGTTGGGCTTCGAGCATGAATATAAATCCCTGCGAAGATTCTAGAAACGGAGTAACCGCGACTGATGATTCCTATTAAGTTCTCAATTTGAGTCCTTTTTGACTCCATAAAGTACTCTTTATGAAATGAGCACATAAAAGGTTCAAATGATTCCTCTAAAATTTTCAATGTATTTGTAAGCATTTGGCCCAACTCCATCCCAGCACTCCCTTTCTATTTCTCTACGGATTTTAATGTCAAGAGAGAAGCCCTTGGACTGAGGTTGCATATTGCACGGTAGGTTTCAATGTTATCCCACGTTGCTAATCAGATTTATCAATATCTTAAGACAAGCCAAAACCTTTATAAACTTTGCTAATTTTCCACAATCGCCAATTTTAAAAGCAATTCCTCTCAACGCTTGCCAATATCTTTCAACGCTTGCCAATATCTTTCAACGCTTGCCAATATCTTTTAACGCTTGCCAATATCTTTTAACGCTTGCCAATATCTTTTAACACTGATAGAGTGTTTTAAAACGCTCCGGAGGTATTTTGATTGTATTCCTTTTAATGAACGCCCAGGGGTGTTTTAAAACACTCTTATGGTGCAAAACTCCATTTAAAATTAGTTGGCGTTTACACCTGATTTATTTATGACAATACCCTAAAGGTATCCAAGAGTACCCTAAAAGGTCTACCAGTAAACCTTTTAGGGTGTTCAAAAAAAATCATGATTGTTATGACAATACCTTAAAAGGGTATTTGGCAATACCCTGAAAGGTTTTAGTTTATGAAATACCCTGAAAGGTATTCTGTAAGACCTTTCAAACTATCAGTGTAGTGCAGCGCATTTTGACTCAATTAAAGATGGAATTATCAAACAATGTCCACAAGTACACCAGTGTAAGGTTTGTAGATGGGGAGAGTCAAGATCGTTATCACTAGCTAACTACTGACGACTTCTTTCCTCATTTTTGATCATAATTCCTATTTTTTCAAGCACCCTTTTAAAGTATTTTGTTCCACAAGAGTAGCCACACCACTTCCCATCTAAATCGTTGGTATCTGAATAAGAATTATCTTCCATTTCAAAATAAGATTTCTGATGATCTAGAACTTCATGTCCAACAGAAATTGTGTTTTTAATAATATCATGTAGCACATGGGATGTCATTTTGCATATGAAACCATGGTAACCAAAATTGCATATGGCGACGACCGTTAGTGATTTTGATGGCAAATGCACAGGCAAATATCAGGGTCAGGGTTTTGTTGCGGTTTTTGAACGTTTGATTAAATTTAATGATATTTTATGAATTTGTTGACATCTCAGATTGAATTTCAGAAAGAAAAAAATTCAGACCTTAGTTCTCCTGAACAACAGGATGAAAACGACCTTTTATTAGATGTTATGTTTAAATGTCACAAGTTCACTGCTAATAGAAACCATGTTTTTATTAAAGTATAATTATAAGTACAAGTGTTTATAGTCCCACAGGAGAACATAAAGATATTAGAAGTTATTAAGTATACTTTATTATACATAGTATACATGGTATATTATAATGCTATGATGTGTAATGATTTATGATATATAATGCCATATAATATCAAATTTGGGTGTTTATCCTGGATATGTAAGTTCACTACTACTCCACAGAGACTTGACATAGTTTAACTTGATAAAGGTGTTCCAATTATTTATTTGACCTGAAAGTTTATCAACTTAATAAGGACATGAAATCCTAATACCATGTAAAATGTGGGTGTTTATCCTTGGTATTAATTTTCACTACTCTCCACAGTGACCTGACATAATTTTACCTTGAAAATGTTGTTCCAATTGTTTGTTTTACCATATTAGTAAAGACATTTCAAACATTGTATAATGTGTGTATGCAAATCACATTATGTGCTTAGGTTAAACTTTCACTTGGTTTAGATTCAACCCCCCTCTCCCTGACACATTCTTTTTTAACTGAACCAATAAAGCAATAGAGCTGAAACTTTTAGAAACTATCTATTAGGTACAAATTGTGAAAATTTCAGCTTCATTACATAAATGGATAAAAGAATATGGTTCTTAACCTGAAACCACCTATTTCTAGATGGGAAAATCCTATATAAATCGACAATAACATTTGTAATAATTTTCGATTGATTAATACTTAAAATATGAACCTTACTCAGGTTACATATAATCACGAAAGAAACGAAACTTAGTCAGATTACATATAATCACAAAATAAATATTTCTGAAAGTTTAGGTCACATGACTAATCTGTTTTCCCCGATTTTTCCAAAATTTTGAAAATCGGCTATTTTTCCCCCCCGGATTTTCGGACGATAATTTCGGCATTTTGCAATGTTTTGGAAACTATGTTAAAGACCAACAAAATACCTATCTAAAACTGAAAACAATGGAAAAATGTTATCTAGAACTCTTTTAATCGTATTTCTAAGAAGCTATTTCAAAATATTTACGATAATGTCATCAGAAATATGCTGACGTCAGCAAAAAAAATTGCTGCTATTTTGTTTTTTCCATGATACACTATTAGCCTGCCAAGTTTCATCCTTATACTATTATTAGTTCAAACGTTGTGGAGGGGGGAGGGGTGTTGGGCAGAATTCTCCCCAATCAGTAACTAATTTTCGAATTGCACTTTTAGACTTTGGCGACTGTAAATTAATTATAGAATTTAATAGCACAGCCTTCTTCTCTGCAGATGTCACTTGGGAAACAGTGTCTTTAACTGTTTTTTTAGCTGCTCTTTCTTTTATTGTAAAGGCTGAAATACACAATCATTTTAAAAATGACTGTGTATTTCATGAAAAAATGAAGAAAAGCACTGGTCATTTCAAATGATCATTTTAAAATGATCATTTAAACATGTTTGACCTTCATCATTTTAAAATGATGAATTTTAAATAAAGAATTTTTATGGCGCCAATTCATTTAACAGTTTCTTTTTAGCATGCAAAAGAAGATTCTTAAATGATTTGTGTAGTCAGGTGTTCACATCATTTTAAATGATAAAAAAGAATGATCATTTAAAAAATGATCATTTTAAAATGATCGTGTATTTCAGCCTTAAGTGTTGATTCTTTACGAAAGTAGAATTTTACTTTCAAAGCTCTATGCTTTTGTACCCGAGGTGTGGAACAATCTTTCGGTATTTGATGCATTTCTTGGTTTTCACTTCGACTTCTTTTGAGTGCTTTTCTATTTCTGTTTTTCAATTTAGCTCTTGCGATCTTTTGCCTTGACCAGGTTTTTTGTTGATTTTCCCTGGACTTTTTTTTCCTCTCGCGTTCTAGCATTCTTTTCAAGTCAATGTCAGTTTCAGAAAGTTTTTCTTGCTTTTCCTTGTATCTTTCCTTTCTCTGTTGTAACTCTTTCTTATGAGCTTCAGGATTATTCTGTCGCCACCTCTTTTTTCTTTCAGCATTGGTTAATGGTACTTCTTTTTTAGGTCTTCCCATATTTTATATACATACCTGTAGAAGGATCACTCAAAGTCATTTAAGACAAACGTATTTCTGTTCCTTGGAGTAATTCATGTTGTTACCAGAGAATTCCGTGACGCAGTGAAAGCAACACTTTCTCTGGTATCAACATCAATGATGTTGACTCCAGGGAGCCAAAAAGAGCTTAATGTGGTTACAGAAGTTCCTTAAAGGGTGTGTCTATGTATCCAACTGGGGAGACTCCCAAGAACTACTGAGCATAGTGATTCCACATTTGTTGCTCCAACTAAACCATCAAATATATCAGTTCTTCAATTTTTATCTTCTTTCTAAAAATGATAACGAACCAGTCAATGTCTCTTAAATACAGTTATCTTTACTTGTGGTTGTGGTTCACAAAGGTCATTAATCCTAAATGAGATATATATATAATTATTTGAGGAAACTCAATCAAAACTAACTGTTAATGTCTATGAAATCATATCAAATTGCCATTTAAATATAATAACCGATTTTCAGAAATATTACAACTGCTCTTCCAATAAAAACTAATCCAGTATGTCTCACAACATAAGTAAAATGGACTAAAATAGACTAAATATGTGAGCTAGATTGTTAAATTGAATCAAATATTACAATAAAATTACAATTACAATAAAAGAAAAATGTAGTAAGTCATAAAGCTGGCACAATTTTTTTATTGGTTTTTGTTCCTCCATCACGGACAACCCCACATGAACAAATAGTTGTTAATGGATGTTTATTTCCCATGAAAAACAAATGTCTGCTGATTATGGGGTGACTTTATTACAATTATTTAACTCTTTTTCAATTAGTTAGGGAGAAACTCACCTTTTTTTCTTATTTTTTCGTTAAAATTTTCGCATTTTTTGATGGTTTTGGAATAAATTCTGGCACAATAAATATGCAGATATGGTATTAATTGTTTACTAAGCTTTGTCTATAACAGTGGACTCCCCAAAAATTTATTATTTAATAATGATAATTTATCCTATGTTAACCCTACTGTACAAAATACCCTAGGGTTCGTAAATTTATATGGTGTTCAAGGAACCTTAAAACACTAAAAATAACAGTATTTTACTTTATTATCATTTTTGTCATTTTGTGCCTGACCTATTTAAAATATGCTATGTGTCAATCAAATGTTTACTTGGACATAGTTTTATTTTAGTTTATTTGGTCATATCTTATTTTTGTTACTACTAACAAAATATTTGTTGGAAAGCTCTTTCCAAAGAGTATTGTCACATGTAATAAAGTATTATTTGGAGTGCTTTTAGGACAAATTTATTTTTAGAGGCAGTAATCTGAGGTAAATCTGCATTCTAGGATGCGAGTACCTGTTTATCTCACGTAAATGCAGTTACATAGCGCAAAATGCGAAAGCAGTCTTATCAGCATTATTAGTATTCTAGACAGATGTCTAGCTGAGAGGCGCGACCCATCTCATCGATAACCTACCCACCATGCTGGTACTCATTTGACGAACTCGACAGGAAAGCTGAGTTGACCTTTGGTGCATTGGCTAGGTATCGAACCACGTTTGCATTGATGGTAGACTGAAGTGATTACCATTATGCCACTGCGCCAAAATTCATGATCATGCAATTATTTTAAATAATTTTCCCCTGTAGGAATCTCAAGAGTTTACTGTAGAAGACTATAATCTGCGAAAAAGAAAGAGAAAACGAAAAAAGAAAGGTCAAAAAGAAAAGGTAAAATAATTATTAATCCTCTAAATTAGTTAGCTTTCATTTAACGCTAGTCATATTAAAAAGCAGAGATCGTTGTGATGTTCAAGCAAAATTTCTGTGATTAGTAAACTTCTCAGGGAATTTAGGAAGTATTGGAATGGATTATATTGATTTCAATAATAATATGGTAATTTTATTAGAATAAATCAAGTAATGTAAGGTAAACAGTACAAGATGAAAATGTGTTTTTCAAATAAGAAATTATAAATGAGCAAACTTATTATCACAAGACTTTAAAAATTTAACACTAACACCAATGCATGGATAATAAAGTTTGTAATACAATAACAGAACAATGGAAACTACAATGGTGGTCATATATATTTAGGAACAGAGTGAAATTTTTGCAAAAATGTGGTAATCATTAAATTTTGTGACGATGAAAATTCAAATTTGTTTCAAGAGCTTGGATACTAGGCTGCTAGAAACGAAACGGCATTTGTCAAGTTTGCAAGAACACCTAATATCATAAGTCTTAAATCTACTCAATAAATCTCTGAGATTAATCTCTAGGGTATTCCCAAGGTTGATTTCAGCATTTTTGTTTTATTTGTAGCATTGAGAATACGTTGAATTAAACTTTATGACCAGCAGCTCCAAATAAAACAACAACGCCTCATCGTATTAGATAATCACTTTCATATATTAGTGGTTGAACCTAGCACAGACAAAATTGAGAGTAAAAGAAGAAAGCCTATCCAGAATAAGTTGCAAAAGCAAAAGCCGTGCTGATAAATTTTATCAATTTGAATAAGTTTGGCTTGGCCTGACCCAGCTTATTTAATAGCTCTAACCATGCATATGAGCCCATTGGCTTATAGCTGAAAATCAAGATATTTTGAAAGTTTGATATTCCAAAAGTAGTCTCCTTAAAGACTCATGGACTTATTCAAATGAATCTCTTGAAACACTATAAAAGTAGAACAAACATAGATAAGTATTTGAGGTAACCACAATTGTCCCACTTTTCTTAATAGACCATGCTCCCAAAGTGCTAGCATTTCGAAATTTGGTACTAGCATGCGTGGCGATATTCTATCAGAGCTAGCCAAAAATATTTTAATTTTGTCTGCTCGGTCCCGAGTTTTTTGGGGAAAAGGGTTCAAATTGAGTTTTCGAAAAGATGTGGTACCATCCTGGAATTTGGTTATGGCATTCTAGGCAATATTACGAGACAACTGGCCAAATGTTTTTCAATTTTGTCAACTCGGGATCAAGTATAGGAGAAAAAGGGATTTTTTTTCAAAAGTGCCTCCCAATTCAAATTAGAAATAATGACAATGTACAATTCAACAGGGGAAGATTATTTTATTAAAAAAATAAATTGTATGTTGATTTTGATAATATTAATTACTCCCAATTCAAATTAGAAATATAATGACAATACACAATTAACAGAGAAAGATTTTTTTAAAACAGAATAAATTGTTTTAATGAATATGTAATCTTCTATTTCATTATTCTTTATTTCTTTTTAATTTTAATAACAGCTGATGACAACCACCTTTACTTTACAATATTTTATTATTGCTAATGTTATTATATATATTTAATATACTTATCTTTAATGGTCCCACAGAACATAAGAGCGGAAAAATATATTTTATAAAACTAAATTATATTATTTAGTGTTTAATATATCATAATGCTATGATGTATAATGTGTGTATCCAATTTATATCCAGCACAATAATATATGTTATAAGCTTTAATTAAATTTTATTATTTAGTTTAGATATAATGTGTGTATCCAATCCAATTTATATCCTCTGTGGAGGAGTGACTTTTGAGCATTGCTTCAGGCTATGTTATGAAAGTTCACTGTGATCCACAGTGATTTAATGTAATTTTACTTAAAGGTGTTTCAATTGTTTATTTAACATGAAACTTTATCAACTTAATACAAACACGAAATCCTAATGCCATGTAAATTTGTGTGTTTATCCTTGATATGAAATTTCACTACTCTCCTCTCTTCTACAGTGAAAACTTGTTCCAATTGTTTATTGAAACTGAAACTTTACCCTTTACACATATTTCAAACACTGTATAATGTGTGTATGTAAATCATATTTTATGGGCTCAGGTTTGATTTTTACCTGGTTCAGTGGGCTGCTTTTAATACCGTACCTTTGATTAATTATAGCTTCAGATTTTGTAGCCTCAATCTATGCTCAATAATCACTCCTCCTTTATTTTGATTTTGATTACTGAACTGTTTGTTGTAAGTTTATTGTTTTTCTTTCGATGTTAGAAGGTAACATTTTCTTCTTTCAGATCAATTATGGGGATAAAGAACTGCGAAGTTCCAAGAGGTTAAAACATTCAGAAGAAAAGGTGTGTTTTTAGCCTGACAAACTATATTTGAATGGGATATTAATATCACTTTGCGGTGGTATTAGACCATGTTACTGAAGTGCTAAAGGACTCAGTTAGGATTTGAATTAGAAAATATAAGTTTATTCGCGAAATTTATAAATTAAAAAGTTTGTTGCGTCAGCGACAACACGTGCAGAGACTGCACGTCCGATTGCGACGAAGCCTCAAATGCCAACGCTTATTTCCACATAGATGAGTCAAAATTCCCTCGAAAATCGTTTAAAAGTCTGAAAAATCAGCAGTCTTTGTTAGTCTAAAACTTCCATGTATTGTGTATTCCATGCTTGATGGGTGCCATTTTTCCTACATTTCCTATATTTTCATATTGTTGATACAAATTTTATTTTTTTGATGTTTAATAACTGATGGAAATAAATTAAAATGTGTTGTTAGTAGTAGCTCCCGTATGCTATTAACTTTAACATTTCAGTGTTTATTACTTATTATCATTATTGTATGCTTACAGTCTACAAGCAAACACATAAATAATGAGACATTTCATGAATTTTGGTGAGTAATACACACCACAAGTAGATTTCAAATGGGGAAAACGACCAGGCCAAGTGATTTATCTCAGAGATTTATCCAATATACTTAAGACTTAGGTTCTTAGGTCTTTTTGCAAACTCGACAAATTTTGTTGTTCCTAGCGGCCTAGTACCCAGGCTTTTGGAAAATATTTGATTTTTTGTGTCTTTTGGTTTGCTACCGAAAATTTAAGGCTTTATATCTAAATGAAAATTCGAAATTAATGCTTGAATTTTACCTTGTCTCAAATATTTACGGGAGGGCTTGGGCAAGACCAAATTGATTTGTTGTTCTATGATCAGGCAAGCTCTCGACGATGGGTCGGTCGGTCGGTAAAATAAAAATAACAATATTGCTAAGGGATCATGTCCATTCATCGGTACTACCAATGTGTACTACCGAAAAACAAGTACGATGCTCACGAAGGTTCTTTTGAATTATTACAATATAGAGGATGAAGCACTTTGGTAATTCCTTCAGTACTAAGAAAAGTGGATAATAATCCTTCAGTAGCATTATGTTTAACTACCGATGTAAACAAAGAACTACCGGAATATCTTTGTAGCTGTTCGTGAACAAGATAGTTTGAACTACCGAAAGGTAATAAAAGATACAGCTTAACATTCATAACATTAATTATTCATAAAGAGATTATAGAATAACAGGTGTGTTGTATAATAAAAATAATCATAAGAAAAAAATATCATGATATAAAATAAGGTATGTACTCCACTTTTTTAAACATTTTGTAGATGGCAATTTTGACTCGTATCTCTTTCGTATAGGTATCACTAAAATGACGTCTAAACAATATTGACTCGTATCTCTTCCGTAGGTTCCCTAAAATGACATCTAAATGATAGTATTGACTCGTATCTCTTCCGTAGGTTCACTAAAATGACGTCTAACCGATAATATTGACTCATATCTTTTCCGTTTATGAACACACAAAGAAAAGATGGACCCCGAGTCCGGGTCAAAAAGGGGTGCCTTAGTAAACTGCCCGAAGGCTGTATAGCAACAAAAATTGGTACTTGGAATGTCCGAACACTGAATAATGATTATAAGGTAGAAAAACTTGTTGATGAAATGACAAATTTAGATATCACAATACTTGGAATCTCAGAAACTCACCTGACAAAGGACACACCAGAAACTTTTGAACAAAACAATCATGTGTTCATTCATTCATCCAGATCAGATGGTATTCACAGACAAGGAGTAGCTATAGTAATGACAAAAGAAATGGCCAATAACATGTCAGATTATGACCTCCACTCAGAAAGATTAATGAGTGTAACTCTAGAACTTGAAAAACAAAAACTCCACATCTTCCAGGTCTATGCACCTGACTCAAGTTATAGTGACACTGAAATTGACTTCTTTTATGACGCATTACAAAC
>JAULBZ010009043.1:0-10290 GCA_032360805.1 Neoturris breviconis | reverse complement strand
GCTGATAACGTACTTGTCATTTTCTTGTAGTTTATGTAATTATGTATTTATTATACGATGTACTGCGCTCCAGATCCTACCAATATACCAATACACTCCATGCATGTAGTTTTCTATTCTGGATATTGTTAGGAAGACGTGAAAAGAATAAAGAGAATGATTAGATATACAAGCTTGAAATTTGCACGAAAGATAAATAAAATTAAAGACCAGAGGACATTTAAGGCCACAAAGAAAAAATATCTTCAAATTGTGTTGGTGACGTAATATTTGATACTTTAATGACGTCACAGAATAAAAATTACAATTCAGCGGCCTTATGCATAAATAAAGTGAAATTTTGCATGAAGATCCAAATAGTTTGTATAAAGGAAATAACTTTATTAATTTTTTTAATGTTTTGGAGTTTATTGGAGGAGGGCGTTAAAAAAGCATTACGTAGCTGCACTTTGCTAATCACAGGGGTCCCTTTAGTCACCTGAGATTGTAAATTATTCTCGAGAATTGTTCTTGTTGAGTTACAACGTGTGTCTCTACAAAAAGGGAATGAAATGCACTGTACCATATCTTCCAAGAACGGTTTTGATTGATTCATTACCACATTAATGAATAACCTATCAATAACCTTGCACTTCACCAATCTTAAGATAAGCACCGTCCGCGTATAACTATCACATAATCGTAGTGGTTGGGACTGGAGCTAGAGACATCGTACTCCGCTGGGGACCAAATGTCAACCTCGTTCGTCAAGAGAGAAGAAGCCCTGGGAACGAGGTTGACCAAATAAATGAAACATGACCTTGTATAATAACACTGGAAAAACTTGTGCAGTGTTTATTTTCATAATAAATAAGAGAAACCTAAAGTAAAATAAATGGTGCAAAGTCACGAGTATAAAATGGCTTCCACTTTAATATGTGGAGCACATGTTGTTGATCCTGCAACTAATACTGATCAAATATGTGATCTTTTGATAACAAACGGAATAATCAAAGCGGTGGGAAATAAGATTGAAACACCAGTGGAATATGAAGTATATAATGGAAACGGATTAATAGCGTGCGCAGGATTCATTGATTTTCACACACATGTATATCAATATTCAACTGTACTCGGTAAGTTCGTTTGGAATGTCTTTTTTTGACTTTTGCAGCGAATTTTTTGCCTCGTAGAAATCATCCTATATAATTAAAGAGTTAAGGCCGTTTTCCATTCGGAGATATTTACTGTTCGGGCGGGAAAATACCGCGCTGAATTTATTTCGAGCATGCGTATTTGTGAATAAATCGAGATTTTTTCACAAATACGCATGCTCGAAATAAATTCCGCGCTGGATTTTCCCGCCCGAGCAGTAAAGATCTCCGAATGGAAAACGGCCTTAAAGCTTTGCAACTTTAACACCCTTCTCATGTTTTTGACTAAATTTTAACTGCAGTTTCCGCTGCATTATATTTGAGAAAAGGGGAATAAAGTAGATGTAATAAGAACTCTTTCATTTTGGAGATTATTGGTTGATTTTCTCTCACGAGGAATACGAGACTTCGTTATCGGTTTGCACAGTGTTCAGTGGAGTGTGAGACAAGCTCGCTCCAACGCCATTATTAAAAATATCTCTCGGGTTAGGGCGAGCTTGAAAGTATCCTCCATGGTAGTTCCCACAGACTCTTACCACGGCTCCCTCATGACAGAACGCGTTAGAATTAAATACACAAGAAAGTTGTAATTTATTTCGCAACCAGGAAATATATCTCCCTTCATTTCTGACAATATGTTGTTACTTGGAAAGATGATCTTGTGTTTCTTATTCTTGTATTTTACAGGACATGTTTTGCACAATTTAGGAACACATGATTCCGCATCTGAAGTTTCACGTTCACTTTGTTTGGCAACAGCGTTGGTAACAACCGCTATAACGAATGTTCGTGTGTACTGACATATTTGTATGATAACATAAGCGTTGTGATGAAGTTAATGAGGATGATAGTGATGCTGATGACAGCTTGCATACTAAGCGAAGTTTATTTTGTTGACCATCCATCAGTCGACTATACGATAGTGTAGACTGATGACATTAGTCGTGGCAATTGCTAAAGCCTATTGTTATTGACACGGACGGCTTTTACAATATAGCTGTAATCAGGTGTCGTCCGACCGTTTTCAATAGAGCCCGATTACTAGGGCCGTAAATGTAGTAAGGCTAATTATAGTGATGCTGACGACAGCTTGTGCATTAGTAAATTTTCTCTCAGTGATGGATAATCATTAATTCTGCTGACGTGTACGCAACCTCGTTCCCAGGGCTTCTTGCCTTTTCAGGTTGGACGTGTACGTTGTTTTTTAAACCATCACCGGGAGGGAGAACATTCACCAATGAATGCACAAGCTGTTGGCAGCATCATTATCATCGGATAGATGGTCAACGAGAAAAACTTTGCCAATTGAAAAGCGATTATTCGAATCACTATTATTCTTGTTACCTACAAAACGACACTCATCTTATCATATCTTTGCTGGGGGTGGACGAAATCACCATACATCAGTCTTGATTTCGTAATTATTACAGCTTATGAGACACTGTGAAATCAACCATAAATTCTGTCAACATTTTTGTTGCAATATTCATAATCGTTTACAATAGAATAGTTCCTTTAATGTCAAAAACTTTCGCCAAAGGAAAAAAACGCGATTTTTTGTGCTTCATGGGAAGAAACTTTCACGGTTGAGCTAGTTAAAAACATTCGCTGGTACAAACTTGCAGAAGAAGGGGAAAAAGGGTTATTTTTGCTAGAACAGGGTTATTAAAAAATAATAAGTTTCATCTTCGAACCCCTCGCTTCTTCGGCTGTTACTTTAGAAAATTTTCGCGGGAATAGACTTTAGTTATAGAGATATATAAAATTATTCTTGTATCGATACAACCAATCAATTGCAAGATCCTTGTCCATACAACCAATCAATTGCCAGGTCGTTGACGTTTCTTCTCTTATTTTTTAATTTGCATACTGTCCTAACGATGTTTCAACAATCGTCCTGGGTTTTTGTTCCCGGAACGTTTTGAGAGAGCAACAGGAGAACAATATGGCTTGCGGATCGGGTAATCTATTATATTCCAGTGGGTAAAAACTTGTTCAAAGTCCGCAGTAAAGACGCTAACAACGTCGAAGATGTAGTTTTAGCGTCTTTTGAACAAATTTTTGTCCACTGAGGTGCTCTCTACTTTTATAGGCGTCAATGTTGACGAATATTGCCTATTGAAAGGTGTTACTACTGTTGTTGATGCTGGTAGTGCAGGAGCAGCAACATTTGCTGGATTAAAGAAATACGTCATCGATAAATGCAAAACACGAGTGAAAGCGTTTTTACACATTGCAAATCATGGTTTAGCATCTGCTGGATGCGCTGGTATAACAACAGGTGAGTCTTAAGATTATTCATCTTTGCATGCATTCGGGAATAGTGAGCAGACCACCGTAAATGATGTCCGGTTTTTGCATTACAAAGACTGCAAATCTTCAATCCTAGACACAAAATATGAGACATTTTACAAATTTTGACGAACAATACGCGTCACAAATAAAACAAAAAGGCGGAAATCATCGACGAAAAGTCCCTGGTGTTTTATCGAGTAAACTTAAGATTTTGGCTTTTAGGAGTTTTTCTAGACTCGACGAACTCTGTTGTTGACAGCAGCCTACAATCTTGGACATAAATTATCGATAAAAATCTCAACATTCCCCCCCTCCCCCTCACTTTCAATGTTGATTTTCTGCAAATTTGAAGCCAACATTGACTTGGGGGGGGGGGGTATGTGGGAGGGGAAAAAGGATAGAAATTTAGACTTTGTATTTTTATCATAATTTATGTCCGGGATTGTAGTACCCAGGATTTTGGAACAAATTCGAATTTTCGTGACATTCGCCTTGCTAATTAAAATTTTCGAGTTTTTTCTCCGAGTTGAAATTTTGACTTTTTGCAAAAATTTCACACTGTCACATTGTCTACAGTAATGAACCAATACAGGTTATAAAATAAGGCTACAATCATGGTCATAATTATTTGATAAGAGAAATTTGTGCAGCAATTCAGAATTTCAACTTTGGCAATAGCCTTAAATACTAGTTAGCAAGATGAGCGGAACGAAAATTATGGGTATGGGTACTAGGCTGCTAGAATCAAAATAATATGTCGACATATAGATCTACTTGCTAAATCTCTGAGCTAAATCTGTTGGGACTTGTCGTGGTCGTTTCCCCGCGGTTTTACTTCATTTGTAGCCAAGGATTTTCGTCTCTTTGCTTCTCAAATTCATTTTCTTTATTTACGTTCTAAGCTGTCGTTTGTAAAAGATTAACATCAGTATATATAGGTATATGGAATAAGGAGAGAATAAGAGAAAGAAAGAAAAAACAGAGCTTGTGGTGTGTATTTCCATAGTCCTTCTTGTGACTATGGTATTTCTATTTAAAATTCACAACTTTTATCATAACTTATGGCCTCGATTGATGCTTTAGCTAAGCATTTTTTTGTTTAAACGTAATAAACACCTTACCACCACAATCAACTCTTTTATGAGGAACAAGTAAAAATTTATTCGTTTGACATTTAGTAATTTATTCTTCCAGGAACCGCTAGCCTGAGCTCCAGTCAAATACTGGGACTCAGGCTAGGAACCACTATTTCTAATTTTTGACAAAACATATGATTAGGTGGAGAATGTGATTCGCTGAATCAAGTAAATGTTGATCAATGTGTTGAATGCACGAATAAGTATCCTGATGACATCATTGGAATAAAAGTAAGATTAAGCTCAAGTGTTTGTGATGACGGAAAAAACGAAAAGGAAGTATATAAACGAGCGTTGAAAGCTAGTCTATTAACAGGTAAACCATTAATGCTTCATCATGCTTACTCATCTATACCAGTGGATGCTAGTGAAGTATGTGAAGTAGGTTGTCCAGGGAGCTTGCAAAAAGATGATGTTTATACACACATGCATCACAGTTATATCAACGAAGATGGTCATGTTCATCAAGTATTTAAGGATGCAAGAAAGAGAGGTGTCATTATGGATGTCGGTCATGGTATGGGTAGTTTCAGCTGGGAAAATGCAGAAATATGCGCAAGGGACAACTTTTGGCCAGATACAATAAGTACAGACCTACACACAGAAAGTTGTTTTAATGGTCCTGCTTATAATCTTACAACCGTAATGTCAAAGTTTCTCCATCTTGGTATGTCATTAAATCAAATAATCGAAGCAGTGACAATAAATCCTGCTAGAGCAATGAAACTGGAAGATATTATAGGTTCTTTAGAAGAGAATAAACAAGCCGACATTACGTTATTTAGAATTGTTGATGAAGTAATAAACATGGAAGATTGCTATGGAAGTAATAGAGTGATGAATAAAAGAATTAAACCTGTTGTTGTATGGAAAGCAGGTGTTAAGTATAACTGTGTATGAGCCAATTAAAAACGCTACGTTAAGGGAATTTTCAAAGGAACTAAAGTATACGATTTTTGTGGAAATTGGCTAAGATAAAATAACGATAAGTTCTTGAAATTGTCTCTTTCTCAGCTAACCTCAGTGCTCGAAACAACAGTAAATAACCACCGTGGATGAGGGATATGCATAAGTTCTCATCCACAGTGCTCCTTTTATTCCGACCACTCGACGTCTAATCAACGTCGCAAATACGTCGTTTTGACGTTGATTAGACGTCGAGTGCGTGTAGGGTCTCCTCGTTAAGGTGCCATTACACGGTGAAACATTTCTTTCAGAAACGCTTTTAAACATTTCTTTCAAGTGTATTTCATGGGTATTTCATCGTGTATTGTGCGGATTTAAATACTTTTAAAGACCTCATTGACACCCGAAAGGTATTTCACGCACAACATCGATGTTTAGAATTTCCTTGTCTCGTGAAATACCTTTAAAGGATACTGACGCAGGTGACCAAATTATGCTTATTGTTTTATTGAATAAAAAGTAAAAGCATTTAAATACACAAAATATGAAATACGATGAAATTAACTTAATTTGTAGTATTTAGTATTTAAAAGCATATTTCTGACAGAAATGTTTCGCCGTGTAATGGGACCACAAAATATATCTGAAGTACTATGAAAGAAATATTTAAAAGTACTACTAAGACGCAAATCTATTTTTCAGCTATTTGAATAAAAAATAGGTCTTTTGCCAGCTTTTTATTTTGCCTAAAAAGTATATGGTTTTCTACTCTCGGGCATAGAGCATAAATATTTATATATATTCCAGCTTTAATTCTTGTTAATATATTCGAGCATCTCCCTATGATAATTATTAGAATAAAAATTGGGGACAGCAAAATCAAATCTAGTTAACCAAACTGCTATTATGACTATTATAACAACTAGTATGATAAACAAACTAATGCATAATTATCTACAAAATATATACATGCATCACAAATGGTTTGAACGTAAAAATGTTTTTTTTTTATATATATATTGTTTTCCAGCTGGATTCCAAAAAAGGTGCATTTCCAGTTTTTGTGGCCACCCTGCAACGTCGAAACAGCATCGCAACGTCGTTTTCACTTTAACGTTGATTCGAGGTTGTGTGTCGAATGGAATACTTAGATATTTTTAATTATAATTTTATGATCATCAACAAGTCACAAAAAGTAAATTGGAAATATCTAAGTAACGTTCGTGATTTACATATATTCAAAGTTCAGTCTCACAACTGGAAGGTGCAAACGAGATATGGCATATGTCATGCGTTGTAATAAATCAGCAATGTGAAAGCCAAAAAGGAGGCATTCCATTGGTAGAAATTAACGTCACAATTATCTACCAATAGAATATATTCTTTTGTCTTTTGCACGGGATTTTCCGCTTGCTTTCCTTACGTATTTGACAGAGCTATTATATATTATTTTCTAGACGTTATTTTCATATTTTTTATGTAGATTTATGAGCATAAAATTGTTCAGCACACTCCTTCACCTCTTTAGTCCCCTCACAAGCTTTAATCCAAGCTTGAGGTAAACTTGCATACCCATAGTAAGCACCAGCCATCGCAGAGCACATGGTACCTATCGTATCTGTGTCTCCACCTAATGATATAGCATAATATAAAGTTTTTTCAAATCCTTCATCCAAATTACGCAAGAATGAATATATTGCTGCAGGTACAGCTTGTTGCGCAGATATATCATGTCCAAGTCTTGAGATGACACAATCAACATCATCCTCTTCTGTATTCTCCTTATATAACTGAATCTGTCTGAACGTGTGTATTCATACAATATGTCTTCTTCTGTATCTGATTCACTATAAACAGAAGTAAGGTATATGTGGAGGAGAGTGCACAGTTATGGAGTTGATTGGTTTTTTTCAACTCAATAATTCTGTATAAGAAAGTGTTCTCCCATAAAAGCAGTGTTCCTAAAAATAGATGTTCTGATGGGAGATATACTGGCTAAAGATGTTCTTATCATGTTGTGGGTTTGACCTGTTCATGTACCATTTATCGTCTGCTGGCTGGAGAAATGATCTATTCTTAGCTTGCAGAGCGCAGAGGAACTCTGGCCGGGAAAATGATCTGTTCTGAGTTGGCAGAAAAGCTATACAGAAATGAGAAATAGATGTTTACTCTTTCAGGAACGTCTTACTCAAATAGAAACGTCAACTGTTCTTATACCAGTTTTTTGTTCAGCTGGGGAACCAAGCTGTTCTAAAAAGCATCCGTCATACTAATAATAATTGCAAAATGGACCTCTGGTAGAGCATAAGAACGCTCCCTGTGTCTGCTTCTAGCTGGAGACTTCCGGAAACAGAGTGAACTATATCCGTTAATTAAAAGTTTCTCAGCAATGAACAAAATGATAAATTGCAAGTTCTTTACAGGCTGACAAAGTTCGAAATAAGTGTAGATAATCACTGCGGAGGAGCTGCTTAGTATCAGGAAGTTATTATCATATTATCAATAAATATATACCTTTTCTGTACTTTTGTTTCTACAAGTCCCTTAGTAGAGTTGTTTGGTTCAATATTACTTTCAATTAATTGAATTTCATGCTTTAAATTATCAAGAAATACTTTTATATCAAACTTTTCACATGTTAGTACTTGGTAAACAGCTAATGCTTGCAAGATGGCACCAATATAACCATTTTTATTACTATGAGTAAGTAAAGCAGATTCTTTTGCAAGCTAAATGAAAGAAAACATTGCTTACTCCTAAGTGATCAAAGATTTGTTCAAGGTTCACAGTAAAGATGTTAGAACAACGTTTTCAATGTGGGCTTTACTCAGGACTGTGAACAAGTTTTAGCAACACCATTTTAAAGTGCGCATGTCAGAGCATTTTGGTATTTCACTTTTAATTAGAAAATAAGTAAATAAATAAGGGAAAAATCACAAATTTAAGATTCGGTAGCTAGCATTAAAGACTGTTGAGTATGGTACTATATACCAAGTGGGTGACGTTATTCTCTCGCGTCTTTTTTTTCGACTGGGTAGCTCTTATAGACTAGATAGATTTAACAGCTGTGGGTGTCTTCTTCTTGCTTGATATCGTGATAAACTCAGTGAAAAATCACAAATTCGAAAAATTTTGGATAGAAAGAATTCGGACAATATAATTTTGGACGTTTATTACTATATTTAACAGACAAATTATTCAATATTTTGGATGTTTGCCTCGCAAAAAAACACATTTACAACGCATTTATTTCTAACTAATGATGTGATTTTTTTATGTGATTTTTATCTATGATGAAGATGTAATTAATATATTTGATATTCTTTTTTATAATTCTCCACATGACTAACATTTGTTATGGGTTTAAAATGTTTGGACGTATAAAATTTTCGGACTACTTTTGTTCGAATATAAAAACATCCAAACATAATTGTGACACAGACAGTTATGTTGCTTAAGAGAGCTTTAAGTTTTCACTTTTCACTAAGAATGATTTCTATTTTAGAAATAACAGTAATTGTTAAATGAGATTAATGACCTTGATGCACTCATTCTTGCTTTTAGCAAAAAGAGCGACAGGAGCGACTCTCATTGCAGCACCATTACCATATGACCCTGATCCATCAAACTGATAAAGAGATGGTTCAAAAACGTTTTCATTGTTTACACCATTATCTTGCCAAAAGTGAAATATTGTTTTGATACCACTACCATAACCACGATTCTTTTCTTTGAGAAATTCTTTTGTGAAACGTGTTGCCATGTCAACAGCATTAAAACTCTTACAGGAAAGCAGAGACAATGAAATTGATCTTGCCATTGCAGTGTCATCTATAAAAAGACAAGAAATACATAAATTTGTCTGTAGTAGAAAAAAATGCGAATCCAGTGTTCAGATTAGAAATATTGGAAGGATTGTTGAAATAACAATGCGACCTCATACATACCATACCATTAAGATTTAAAATTCAAAAATCTATGACGTTTCGTTTTAATTTTTCCAATCTGAAGTTTTACTTTTTTAAAGTTTCTTCTTTATAGGCAATAATACCTGAATCAAGTGCCAGGAATTAAGGAAGTTTCCATATTTCCTGTAATTATCGCCCACGCTGAATTACTCACTCTAATAAACACTTATCTTTGAAAGGAATAATTTTATTAGTGTCCACCTTGAAATAAGTGCCTAGGGCAATTAATAGAGAAAATGAAATGCGCATTTATTTGTACGGACTTTTCGGTAAAACACCATTTTCTTCGTACAAATAAATTATAACAAATCGTCTTTATTTTATTTAAATAAGTCGCTTGGCATATCTAAACTTGGTTTCGGGTATTTTCTTTTAGCTCAAAACCACATAAAAAAATAGATAATGTACCTTTCACTTGCTTTTTACCCCATTTAAAAATATTATATACTTTTTGAAATATTTACCAATTTGTAATAGCATGTAAAATCAAAGGTACGGTATTGAAAGTAGCCCACTAAACCAAGTGAAAGTAAAAACCTAAGCACGCAAATATGATTTGCATACACACATTATATGTCAGTGCTTAAAATAATGCATGGTAAAGTTTCAGGTCAAATAAACAATTGGAACACAATTCGCAAGGTAAAATTATATCAGGTCACTGTGGAGGAGTGGAGTGAAATTTCATATCAAGGATAAACACCCAAAATATTTATGTCATTAGCATTTCATGTCCTTATTTAGTTGATAAAGTTTCAGTTCAAATAAACAATTGGAACACCATTATCAAGATAAAATTATATCAAATCACAGTGGAGGAGAGTAGTGAAATTTCAAATCATAGCCTAAAGC